>JAABKK020044113.1:0-79750 GCA_011634745.2 Catotricha subobsoleta | reverse complement strand
GGTGGAATGGTAGCCAAGTCGATGTAAGGCAGTATACGTTTCCTAAGCTAAGCTATTAAAAACTTTATTAAATAACATAACTAACTAATGTGTTTAATAATAAAAAAAAATCAATTATATTACATTATTCCGGGAACGAATTATC
This sequence comes from Catotricha subobsoleta, assembly GCA_011634745.2. Taxonomy (NCBI): domain Eukaryota; kingdom Metazoa; phylum Arthropoda; class Insecta; order Diptera; family Cecidomyiidae; genus Catotricha; species Catotricha subobsoleta. The sequence goes on along the minus strand of JAABKK020044113.1, from coordinate 79,605 downwards.
TAGAGACGAATATTCCGGGGTTGTATTTTCGGGAAACGAATCCCCGGGGACAAATTCTCCGTTAGCCGCTACATTCACATGGCAGAAAATCGGGACTCAAATCAAATTGTATATAAGTACTTATGTGACATCACGAAATAAAAATAAATCACAAACCGCATTGAGTCCGTAATTTGAGTCCCAATTTGGTGCCATGTGAATGCAGCATAAATTATTAATATCGTAATATTTAATTTTTTATTTTTATTATTCTCTGAAATGCATTTTAATTAAATTGATTTATAAATTCAATTAATTTGCTTTTGTTTATTGAATATTTTAATTTTTTTTTAGTGAAAAAATAAAACCAAAAAGTGTTAATATTTATTTCATAATAATTTATTTATAATTTGTTTTTATCAATTTCTGTTTCATTTTCTTATAATATTGATAAATATAATTTTAAGCCTTCTAAATTCAAATGTAAATATTATTTGATTAACATACATTTTTTTTTTTTTTTTTATTTATTTATTTATTTATTTATTTATTTATTTATTTATTTTACTAAAATCTAAATCGTAATTTTTAAGTAATTCTAATAAAATTTATATTTTATTTTTTATTGTATTTTTTTTTTTTTATTTTTATTTAAATTATGAACAATAAAATTTACCATTTACTTATGTGTTTTGTATCTTTGTGGTTGTTTTCAATGAGAATAAAAGTGATGATGTTTTATTATGAATAATTTCTATTCGAGTGTGTTTTTTTTTTTTTTTATTCAATAACTTGAATAAAAGTTTCTATTAAAATTAAAACCAAATTCACATACACACACACATACACACACACACACTCACTGGCGCGCGCACACACACAAAATTACAATTACAATTTATATTTATGCTACATAATAAAATTCATTCATTTTAATTTATAATATTAAATAAGTAATATTTAATACAATTACAATGATATAGAGGAGTAATCACTACACAGACAATATGCAACTATTAAGTAATGATTATTTATCTATAATTCTTTTTCTTTCTGTCCACAACATTTTCTAAAAATTATTTTCTTTAAATATAATTTCTATATTTAATTTTCTTTAATATTATTCAATAGTTAATTTAAAACTAATATAAAAAAAACAAAAAAATGTTTTTATATCATTTTTATTCTTTTTAGTGAAAGTTGAAATATCGTCTTCATATTTCCATTTCCATTACATTTCAAATCTAAATTATAAATTAATATTTAGTTTAACAAAAAAAAAAAAAAAAAATTAGTTACATGATATAATTATTACTATTAATTAATTAATATTATAAAATTAAGAAAAATTATTTATTTATTTTTTTAACAAAAACAGTCTTTTTTTTGTCAAAAATTACAATTATTAGTTTTCTCTCTAATTAAAAAAAAGAGCGCTACAAACAACCAAATTTTTATTATTATTATTATTTTTTATTATAAATAATGAGGATAGAGTCGCGCATTCCTCCGGTAAACGTCTTTAAATAATTGAAAACAGTACAGAGTTTTTTCGGCTTAGAGAATTTTAGTGTGCAAGAAATGGTTTTAGACATTTGTACAAAATAAAACGATTTAAATGTTTCTATTTTTATTTTTATTTTTATTTTTATTCGATTGTTATGAGAATTTAGCATTTAGGTGCTTTGTCAGTAGGTTATATTAAATACACGCAAATAAATTCTCATCATATTGAAATTTAATTAGTTTATTACTATTGTTGTAATGTGGATAAAATTTATAGATCAAATTTCACGAATAATTATTTATATTCGGTGATTGAATAAAATTGTAAGTAGCATTTTTCTTTATGATTTATCAAGTGTCCAATAGAAGTTTAAAAGTTTTGTAGTCCGTTTCATTTGTTGGCCCATATGCCATTTATTAAAAACTTACTTTTTATTAAAGTTTATGAAGATAGTTTTTTTTTGTTTATAAACGTTGGATATTAATTCATTAAAATTTTTAAAACAATTTTCAATATTATTCTTAATATTTTTGTTTTTTTGTTTTTTTTTGTTTTTTTGTTTTTCTTTTTATCGAGCAATTTTTCTTTTAAATTTAATTTTTATTTTAAAACTTTGTATTTTTTTTGGATTTTGTTTTGTTTTTTTTTTTTGTTTTTATTAATTTTTTTCTTTAATTTAGTTGTTTTTGGTATTTGTGTAACATATTGCAACTTGTTCTTTTTCTTGTTCATTTAGTTATTTCGTTTTAAACTCATATTTTTCCCGTAGCCGGGCGGGGCTTTTGCAAAACAAAATATAATATTTTGTAAGCTAAAATAACAAAAATTTATATAATATATCAGAATATATTCTTCAATGCCATCAAATATTGGGTGTTATTGAAATTTTATGGCCCAGATTTTACGATCTAAGGTAAACTAATTCAATATATTTTTAATTGTGACAAAAATTGTCAAGCGATATGGAATTCGATTTTTAAAAATCTTCTTTTTATATCAAATATATATTATAGTTATTGAACATCTGCATCTTTCAACAAAACTAAAATTTAGCAATCTCTTACAATTTACTTACAATTTCTTTTTTTTATATGACCAGAAAAAAGAACAAAGGAATATGTAGCCAAATGAAGTAGCTTTTTTTTGGTTGTAAAGTGTTGTGTTGCATAATTAATAATATCTAAACATAACAGGAAGATCCTAAAATACATTAATGTGTAAAAAAAATTTTTTAACTGCTTCGCAGAATTATTAAATATATATACTATAAATTTAATTGGATGCAAGCAATCAAGAAAATACAAACATACAACAAATGATAAATTAATCATATATATATATTTTATATATATATTTTTTTTTGTTTGTTTGTTTGACTGTCTGTTCTTCTTAATATACTACTTGCGCGTTTCCATTTCAAATTACTTAATAATAATTCATTAAAAAAAAAAAAAACTGCATTACATAATGCAATGCATTTATTATTTATGTAAATATTACAAATAATTTTGATTTAATTTAAACGGACAGAAAACTATTTCGGACAAATGGGTTAATAGAATTTAAAAGACAGATATTAAAATGAATTTTATAAAAGAACAAAGACTGCGAATGCGATTAGCTATTATAACGTGTGTTTAAAAAGTAATTAGAATTATTTATGATGAAACAAGAGGACGTACTACTGGAACCACTCGATTTGTTCGATCATCTACAATTGGACTGCTGCTATTTGTGGTTGAAGATGTTGCTATTTTGGTTGGTGTAGTTGGTGGTGATGTTGGTGGTGATGATGTTGTTGGTTGAGCTGAACCATTTGCAAATAATACACCTTCATATTGGACACCATTCAATTCCATTGTTACAACTAATTGTTGTTCACCAGTTGACGCATTGCCTGAATAAAATTATTTCAATAATATTAATTTGGGTTTGGAATTGATTAAAAAAAAAAAAAACAAATAACAATATAAATAGCTTCTGTAAATACCTCGACTGGTCAATTTAAATTGCATTCCGGATAACAAAGTGATTGGACTTCCTGACGTTAAAGCATCAGTACTGCCATTATGGCTAGTGTTTGTACCATTTCGTAATGGTGATGATATGCGACGGGATGAATGATTATTAATATGATGATTATGTTGCTCCCGTTCTGCAGAGGTATTGTGTGCAATTGGTGTTGGTGAAACAGATCGACGTAGATGATGTTCATTATGTGAGATGCTGTGATGTAGATGATGATTGTGTTGCTGTTGTTGTTGTTGTGAATGTAATGGAAGTAGAGAAGGTTGTGAAGCTTTTTTAGGAGGTGGTCCATTAAATTCGCGATCACGTTCTGTGTAATCGGCAGGATGATCACGTTCACGTTTTATTGAATGTGGTGGAGATTCAGCTAAATTTAACGCTTCTCTGTATGAATAGAACAAAAAAAAAATGAAGAAATTAGTAAACAAAAAAAAAACAAAAAAAAATCATATTTAAAGCGCTAGAATTTCGGTTTAGTTACCTTTGTGGCTCATGATTTGGTGGACTAGTGGTATTAATGGAAGCTGGTGGACTTGTATTATTATTATACATTGACCATAACGCTACTCGAGACATTTCTAATGCATTTAAAGCGTCCGCACGAGTTAGGCAATCGGGACTTTGTGAACCTAATAAACAAAAATTAAGAAAAACGTTAGTACATATACTTACATTTTATTTACAACTGTCTAAAAATGAAATAAAATATGAACACTTACGTCTAGCTTCTTTGGGATTTTGTAACATTTTAATATATTCTATCATACGTTGTTCGATTTCATGTGTAACTAAATTTGGCATTTGTCCCATTGGTGGTCCACCCAGAAGTCGATGATGAGCATTTTGTGCTTGACCGTGCGTTACTAATGACAGTGGAGACATTTGTTGTAATCCACTTGGTATTGGTGATCGTTGTACTTGTTGTTGCTAAATGAATGAAATAAATTCAATTAAATTAATTAATTTCAATCATAATCGAGAAAATTGTGAAAATATGAAAAACTTATATGTTTAAATATATATACATACCATTTGTTGAAGTTGTCCCTGCATTTGTGAATCAAATTGACCATAACTTGATCGTCGCCCCTCACGCCTGTTTCCATCAATTGCAGCCTGCAGCTCATTTGGTGTACTTAAACCTTTTTTGTCACACTCATAAGGATATAAATATTTCATGTATCTGAAATTTGAAAAAAAATATAAATTATAAAATACATATTGATAAAATTTCCAATTCCCCTCGATCCAAACCGAATTGAATATAAAAAAAAAATTTATGAAAATAAAAAAAAAGAGAAAAAAAAAATATTCATAAATTATTGAAAATGAATCCGGTTAATATCGGCCATTACGAGTTAAAAGACAATTTTGTGGTCAACTACAAAGACAGAAAAACCACAACATATCCAATAAATCTTTAAGTTGTACACACAGACATTCATTTGAATGGAAAATTAAATTAAAATTTTAATATTAAGTACTATTACTTTTAAAATCATAAAATGTTAATAAAATTATTAAATAAAAATTCGCATATATATATAATCTTTTTTAGTTTTCGTCCGTTCGTTCAATGTTCAATGTTTGCAATGTGCTAATTTTATGTATAATTATTATTCGAGTTTGCGTTTATTTTATTTGTATGCAGTCAATTTTCAAATCATATATATACAATAAATATTATAAATAATTTTATATATATATATTATATAGTTATGCCCAACCATTTACAGGTATTATATATAGTATAGAGTGAGAGAGGTACGGTCATAACCGCCATTTTGAATAATAAAATAATGTGTGTACATCAATAATTTTATACTTTAAAAACTTATTATTACACTTAAAACCACCAACATCAAAAGTTTAATGACTGTTTGGTTGATGGTTATACTATATAGAATACAGCGCCTCAAATAAAAAAAAAAAAACAACACACATTCATATGCGATGTGATGTTTTATAAGGTATATATATATATATATATATATTGAGGAAGGTACCTAAATATCTACATATATTACAATGGTTAGGTACTTTATATTCCTAACGACGACGGCATACCTCAAATCCTACTTACTCCACTATTGCATATTCCATATATATGTACTTATTATATATTAAAATTATATTGCATACAAAATTATTAAAACAACAAAATGCACAGAAATATATATATATATATACGAATATTTAAAATTGAAACAAAAAAAAGCGAAAAGCGAAAAACAAAAACAAAACAGAAACCATTGCAACAATTTAATTTTTATATTCGTTTTTTTTAATAGGCAAAGTTCCATTAGTTTATTATTATTTTATATTACTGTTGCATTTATAATATCCATCACGTTAAATAACTAAAAAATATGCAATGCACGTCCATATATATCGTTGTTAACAATAATTGTAAAGGTAAACGTCGTAATACACCTCATATATCGTTTATTTATTTATTTTATTTCATTTTTTTTTTTTTTTTCATTTGTTTTTTTCTTTTTAAGTAATATTCGACGTTTATTTATATGATCATTTCGTATATTTTAAAAATTGGTAGAGCTAGAGAGTAAAAATACATAGCCATCCATATTGAGTGATATTTTGATTTACAACTCTACAAATGCCGCCCCTTCATTTTATATAATAATAAAAAAAATATTTTATTTCTTATTTTTTTTTTTTTGTTTTTTCATTTTCCATTTTTGTTCGTATTTTATGAAAATTGTAGTGATGTACAACACAAATTTAGTTGTTCCATCAGTCAGTTTCTGTATTTTATGGATATGATGGTTACTGTGGATTAGATTAGTATAGAATTCAAATAAGGTCCTTTATTACACATTTTATGCAAATACCCTTAAGAAAATTTACAATATTTCAAATTATACATGTTTTAATGTGATTTGGATTTTTTTTGTTGTTGTTCTATTCTGTTCTTTGTTATTTTGTGTTCTTTCCGTTTTACGTAATAAATTTTTATAGTAAAATCACGATTCGTTATTAGTCATTACTTTATTATCATAAATTTATATGATATTAAGTGGGTATACTCAGAACGCATCTTGAATTTACTTATTTAAATATATTTTAACAATAAAAATATTATATTGTGGAAATATATGTTATTTCTGATAAATCGTGAGTCCCTTTTATATAAAAGTGTTTCCAGATATACGGAAATATAGGATTGTCGAAATCGAATCCAAGAAACATTCAAAAACAAACGTTCCGGAAAAAAATGCATTTCAAAATGAATTTGAGATTCGGGTTTCAAATAAAATGGCACGTATTCAAATGTTCGGTAAATTATTCAATATGTTCCAGTAAATAATTCCAGTGTTCGGTAAATTGTCGAAATGTTCAGTAACTTAATAATGGATTGGGATATTTTCACAAATAGAGAATGATAGATTTATAAAAAAGGAATATAACAAAGAGATCCCCACTTATCTCCAGTGGGGCCCTAGCGGGGTATAAAAACTAATTAAACAAAATGTATCTTTTTCTACCGAACATTGGGAACAATTTACTGAACATTTGGATTGTTTTCTACCGAACAAAATGTTTTTCTTACTGGGTACAATAAATAGTTCCCAAATAAAATTAAGGAAATCACATGGTTTTTTTTTTTTGTATTTTCTATTAATTACCACAAAATTCTTGTTGCAGGACATATTAGATTGCGCTAACCAAACATGAACCATAAACCATCACAATTTATAATGAATATCGTCGTTCATCTTGCATTAGGGGCTATCTACAAATGTCACAAAATGCATAAAGGTGTATAAAATGATCTTCGTAACATATGCAGATAGCACGCTAATATGCCAGATCAACGACGATATGCGTAGAACATTTATTATAAGCAGCCGTTAATTAATTTTATTTATATAAACGATCAAACAAATTCCCAAATGACAAAATCATCTTTACCATTATGGTGTTTTATAACCTTTACTGCATTTAGATTTCTGAAATTGAGCAAATAAACAGACACTATAAATATCCATTTCTATTACACTTTTTATAGGTAATAAATAGTAGACACGTATTCTTAGAAATAATAATTAAAAAAAGCACACATACACATAACACAAAACAAACGAAGAATGTCTTCATAAGGATAGATTATTTCACTTCTATAGAAGTACTTTATTAAAATATTATTTCTTCTTTATGAACGATACATATATTGTGCTGTGTTCGTCTATAATCAAATCACCACGCATTAATAAGTTACCATAACTATGGACTAAATTATGTAAATTTTTAACTCTAAATGTTTAACATTGATTTTTTTTTTTACCTTATAATTGTTTATATAAACATAGACGAGAGCGCAAACATAATATTTATAGGCTGATGCACTCATCTAGTTAAAGTTACTTACTACTGATGGCTATAGTGTTGGGTAGGTACACCGTGCACGTATATGCACGCTGCTGCATTTACTTATTATAAATAATATTATTTTTTAACAATTATTACAATTTACAAATTTTTTTGATGTTTTTTTTTCTCCTTATAGATTTTTTTTTTTTTCGAAAAAAAAAACGTGTTATAAATTCTGTATTTTTTTTCTCTCTTTTTTCATTTTATCCGAGCATTGATTGATTATAATTATTATCTAGGTATTTATTTAATTTTTTTTTTTTTTATACTATTTTATATTTAAAACGGATATTTCAAGAATGCTAAGTTATGCGCAAATTATTTTTATTTAACAGAAAAAAATAATGTAATAACAGTGTGAATAAACATAACTATAAGTATATAATGATTTATAAAGTATACGAACAAATTTATATGCAAAAAAATAATATTGTGTTTATCTTCGTGGGAAGTAGATGGACTGAAACGCCAACATATAGTGTATCTGTATTAAATTTCGCATCACTTACTAATTAAATTAGTGAAGCTGAATGCGCAAAATGGTTGTATTTTTATGTACAATATAGGATAAATTTGTGTGTAGGGCTGAATAATATATGTTTCTTTCTGCACCTTTATTATATTATTGGTAATAATAATTTTGTTTGTATGAATCATAATATTAACTTTTCACACTTAAATATTTAATTTTGCATTGCGTATAAATAAAGAAATAAATAAAAACAAAACAAAAAATCGAAAGGAAATCATTATTACATATTTTCATTATTAACATTATTGCAGAATAACTTTTCTTTGTTTGATGTTAAAATTATTGGCATATCGCATTATAAATTAATTGTGTTTTTCATTTTTTATTTTCAATGGGTTACTAATAGAGAAATTTGAAACGTTCAAAAAAAAAAATAAGAATAATAACATAAAATTCAATCGAAAAACCTCAAAATATAGTTTGAATCACATTTCTTTAGCAACTTTATAAATACAACGAAGAATTGGTCAATCAGGGAGCGGAGGACTGGGTATTGACAGGCTACCCTGGCAAATGCTTTTAAAATTATTAAAAGTTCGCTCGGGCAGGCCAATTTATGAGTGAATACGGTGACACTGTGGCATTGCCAGAATTGTCATAAGGCCAGTCCGCCATTGTCTAATATTGACAGTGGCAAAAGATTTGATTGAATAAAATAGCTTAAATCCTTCAATAAAAACAAGCTGCCCCATGGATTGGTATTTACATTACGAATTTTATCAAGAGATGCAAAATTTATATTCTGTTCAAAACTTTTAGCTTTTGATTTCAATCCGTTCACTTAAAAATCTAAATGGGAATCTTAAACTTTATATAGGTATTTTATCGAGTACAAGTTTGTGCGTCCAATATTCGACTACTGAACCCTGAAAAATGTTCCCCCTTTCTTTTTTTTTGCCGCTTTTTCTTTTTACAAAAATGAAGTCGTGGAAGTAAAACCAATTCCAAAAAAAAACTTTATAGTAGACATGAAAATAATATATTGCACTTAGCTTGAAATAAGAATATATGAACGTACCAATCAGAGTCTTCGTCAATCCTGTCTTGTGAAATCTGGAGAATTTATAATTAATACATTCTGAGCTTTATCTATTTTTTTTATTGAACAGTAGGTCGTTGCATAATCTGCCGTATGGCTACTGCCAGATATAGTCACAAATTAAAATTGATTTATTTCAGCACTTGTAGAACATACACCGATTGCCACTCATTAAAGTAAAATCCCCCTTAAAAGCTTACACACGAAATCACATGTAATAATATTATTGATATATTAAATTTATTATCATAACTTTTTGAAATTAATTACAATAATTCACATAAACACCATGAATGCAATATAGTAAATATATTATGACTCTCATAATATGTGCAATATAGCTTTCACTTTATTAATTTGATAATACCATTATTTCAAATACTTACAGTAGAATTTTATTTTAATATGAAGCATATATTTTGTGATATCTGAACGCATCAGAAATAGAGTGTGCGAGTTTCTATAAATTTGTAAGGAAAAAAGTTAACATCTTTCAAAGTTCGAATAAAATATTTAATGGTATACAACCGTACAAATACGTGCACACGGGAGGGGGGGGTGTAGAGAATTATTCTACCTCGTTTTGAACAAAATATTACCTTTTGGAGGTTTGAAAAATTACCTTACTTCGATTTCAAAATGACTCTACGTCGATTTCCAAAATACGATTTGTACAGCGCGGTTTTTTTCGCGCGGTGTTTTGGAAGAATTTGAAAGAGAAAATAGTATCTTTTTGCACTTTCTCAAAAGTCGGCTAGGGGTGGAGTTGAGGACTGAAGACCGTTGCTGCTCTCAAATTTATTTTGAGACGGTCTTGTAATCGTCGATGGGAAAAAAAATTACCCTATCTTACGTTTTTAAAAATTTACCTCTTCCTGAAACAAAAGCGTGTGCATCTATGCGGCACAATCATATAGCAATTTTAATGTGCACTTCTCGAACCATCTACTGTTCAGATTATCGCGAATCGACTGTATTTTATATGTAAATTAACAAATCATTTATAAGTCAATATGTGCGCAATTTGTGCAATGCACAAATTAATAATAAACAATATTTAATTATTATTATTTATTTTTGTTGTGTTTTTTTTTTTTAATGTTAAAAATTAAATGATTCCGTTTCGCAATCATATACAAACAATTTATTGTGTATTTGGCAGAGATCGGCACTATATATAATGGCATTGAAAAAAAAATCTCACAAATAAATTTAAATGCATTAAATAAAATTTGCCTTTGACGGCAAATTTAGGCACGCATATAAACAGAAACAGGTGTTCAATTTTGTATAAAACCAGAAATCATCATTCAAAAGCCATTCCGAATAGCAAATGTTCTTTGTTAATATATTCCAATTAGAGCATTTTGAATATATTTACCTCTTCGCCCTTCCTACGACACATCATCACATAAATAGAGTGCATACAACAAGCAAAAATATATACTACATAAATAAAATTTGTAACTAATTGACAACGATCTTTTTTTTTTTATATATTTCTTTCTTTTTTTTTTCTTTTTTTGTTTAACGCATTGTTTCGATTCACATAATTTCATTAAACTTTACTTTTGTGCGCGCATTAACATACCAAACATTTAGTGCGCGGTTGATATTCAGGGTGAGGTCCTCTTTTTTGCTCATACACACAACGCATATAAGTTCTTTTCTTTTTTTGCACTTCGTGGAAGCAAAATAAGAAAGAAAAAGTGAAAAGAAAATTCTAATTGCCATATATTTAAATAAAATGCATGTAATGAACACCATTTCAGAATAAACGAAACTTTTACGAAATAATAATAATAATTCCTTTATTTTATTAAATAATTATTATAGGAAGGTATATTTGGACTGTGCACAGACTGTACTTAATGTAAGTAAACATAATAATAATAATAATAATAATAATAATAATAATAGGTGGATATGAATATATGAGAATATGTTTGAATTGTAGTATATACAAAAGAGGTTTAAATAAATTTCAAACAACAACAAAAAAAACAAAAATGTTCTACAAAGCTTGCCGCTTATTCTTTTATTAGCATGAAATTTTATGTGTTTATTTAAATTCACAAGAAATTATATTTCGATTATAAATCAAATATAGTTGACGATGTATAAGCTTTGTGATAAATGTATAATAAGTTGAAAGTTGTGACGAAAACCTAATTCGTGCGCATAGTGTGCATAAAAATAAGGGACGTATATTCGGCTCAAAATCAGACATATCTAAAACTTTCTAAATACTTTCTATTTTAATTTTAATTTTTTTTTTTTTTTTTTTCGAATAAAGATTTTTATAAATAGAGTTACTCGCGTTTCCAGTAAAATATGATTATTGGTGCTGTTGCAGCATTTACTTTTTTTTCTCAAACAAAACCATATTATACTCAAATAAAAAAAATGAATTAATAAAAATAATATATAATAATACTTACTGCGTTCGTAATGTAAATGCTGCACTTGTAATACTCGATGGTAAATGTAATCCTTTGATAATTTCTTGCCATAGTTTTTTATTAATTACATCAACTAAACCGCCACGAGCTATCACCAGATTATACAGTTCGTATAAATCTAAAACGGATTTTGCCATAATTGGTAATCGATTGATTGGTGTACCTGTAATTGAAAAGAAAATAAAAATTACTATCAAAATTTCATTCAAGAAAAACCAAAAAAATTGTATGCAACACACACAACTGATAATTAATATGACTGACGTACAGAACATGTCAATTGTTTGTTTAAATATTCTTTTGATTAAACATAATTATTAATTATTTGATGAAAAGACTGGTTGTCGTCAAGTCAAATCAAAAAAAAAACAAAAAACCAAAAAAAGAACAAACAAGTCTTTTTTTTTCTCATTTATAATAAAAGTTCTTGAATTTAAATGATTTGTTTTTTTTTTTCTTTTTTTTACTTAACATTATTTAATTATTATTTAATATGAAAGTTGTGTATGTGTAGTGTAGTGTATAGCCGTAGCTACAAACCAAACGCGTCTATTCCGTATTTTGAAAAATTTATATATTTAAGATTTATGGATATCAATTCAGCCACAAATCATATCAAAACTGTTCGATTTGCATTTTACCATTTTTTTTTTTATAATCACATTGATTTTTCTCAGGATTGGTTTGGTTGACAAACAGACGGAAATAAGACGATAAATTTTGTTTTCGTGTAAATATATGAGTTTAAAATTCTATTTGGATAGGCTCTAGGGATCCGATTTGGTGGTAGGAAGATAATTGTTTTTTTCTTAGAACTATGTGAACGGATAATCAATAGCTATAAATTGTGAAAGGAATAAAAGTCTGTGTCGTTTCAATCTTTTTGGTAACATTCGCCTAACAAAAAAAAAATACCAAATCCATTGGCAAGGCAGCTTATTTAAATAATATTTCGAATAAACTTTTAATTATCTACATTTTTTTTTTTTTTTTTTTTTTTTTTCATATTATTCAAACTATCAAACAGAATGGAAATAGTTAATTTTGTTTATTGAAAAATATGTTGTATTATTTATGGTTTTCATCGATATTAAAGTACAAACATAAAAATTCATTTTAATAATTTATTTTATTTTATGATAACGACGTTTAAATGTTTGTAATTACTTTTTTATCAACCAAATGGGACAATACAAAACAACAACAAAAAAAAAATGAAATGAAATAAAAAATTATAGAATAATAAAGAACTATTTTTCGTTACACACATATTTTGAAAAGGAAATAATTTTAATAATTTATATTATTTTGTAAATTTTGTTTTGTTATGCATTTTTATATATATAATAACATTATACCGATAAATGTCATTTATTACATTTAAAAATATAAAAGAAATGCATTGAAAGCAATAAATAATAAAGATTATCGGTTCAGTTTTATAAAACATTTTTTTTTGTCATAACATTATATTTTAAATTGAATTATGGTGAATGCGCTTTTAAGAAATTAAAATGCATTATAGAGACAATTATAAAAAAAAAAAAAAAATTTGATTAGTAATTATAAGTATAGTAATATGTGCTGTGCTGTGCATTCATTTGTTATGAGTATTTTCTATGGTCGTTTTGATTAATGAGGGAAATAAAATAGGACAAGGTCTTCAGATTAAGTTGCTTACGATTTTTATATTTTAATTATTATTCATGTTGTAAATTGTCTGTAATTAAGATATTTAATGTTTAACAATAACCATTCTAACATTATTTATCATTATTGTTTCGGTATTTTTCAATCAATTTGATTCTACAATTCTAGGGATGCAACAAATAGTAAGAAGCGAGCTATTCGGCTCCGGCTGCAAAAACCAGCCGATAGACGAATAAAGCTTGAATTGTCATTACAAATTTACCAATTTACATGATACCACATTTATTTATTTTATTGTTATTAATTTAATCAAATTTACATTCAAAGCTCAAATCTTCCACAAATTTCATTTCGATTTGCAATATATTGTGTATATTCAGTAAGTTATTGTAGAATGATGTTGTTTTTAGCTTTTAAGAATATTAATGAGGGATCGTATGAATTTCGTAACTATTCGGCTTTGGCTCCGGTATTCGGCCAGAGTATACCATGTCATAAATATTATATCGGTATCCGGCTTGTGCCAAAATTACTATTTGTTGTATCCCTATTGGCGAACTGCATGATCACTAATAGTAGTTTCTATGTGAAAAAATTATGATATGAGAACTGTCAAGCTACCAAAAAAGATGATGAGTTTTTGTAGTTCTAAATTTAACCACTATAGCGGGGACTCTTTAGATGCAGTTCGCCAATAAAATTCATAATTTTTATATGGCCAAAGTATAATTTGAAAATGTACAAAATTTGTTTAATTATACAGATCAAATTCAATGGGCACGTTTTTATTTGATCGGTAATAATACCTAATATTTGCAATAAATAGTTCTCAAATTTATATGAGGTGCTCACTTGTAGGTATACGCTTTGCTTCCTAATTTGGGTATAAACATTCGAGATTAATTCTATCTGCAGTTATTAGATTTATTTGATGAAAAAGAACATCTTACACACACACATATTTTATACATACCAAAAATATTTCTGTTTCAAAGATTTATTATGACTATATATATTCAGTTAATTTCGAAAATTCATCAATGTGTTCACCTAATGTGTTAGTTATTAGGTTAGCAAAATTTGATATAAATGAATGCATTAAAACATATTTGAAGCATGGAATAAACAAAACAAAAAAAAAAAATGATAATAATAAAATGAAATAAAAAGAAACTGGTTTAAATTCAATATGAAATTTCTAAGTAATTTTTTAGTTTTATATTGCAATTTAACAGATACTTTTATTGCATTTATGTAAAGTAACGTGCGTAAATATTTTCAAAACATGTGTTTGACTTGAGACACACATCTCACAAGCTCAATAATATTTTCTTATATCCTAGGCATATTCGACATTCTATATATAATATAGATATTTTTAATATCATTATAATAATTATAATAAATTTATTTTTGGCTGCCTGTTCGCATGTACCACAACTATATACTAACTAACGGGAATTAAACAAGTGAACATTGGCAACATACACAGTGCACATTGCACATTATAAAACAATCATTAAAATATATTAATAATTTTATGGTTTTTAATGTGATGACTATACTTAAAATTATATACTTTGTAATGCATTTTTGAAACAGAAACGAAGAGTTCAGTGTTGGAGATTTGAAGGGCTCAAACAACAACCAATCTTAATTCCGATCAAACATAAATATTCCAAATAAAAATTAGATATGGTCAAGGCTTCCGATCTGTCACACGTTACACTCACAAGCATATTTTGAAAAAAAAAAAAAAAAAAAAACATAAAATCCTAATAATTTTCTGATCGCACAATATGAAAAGCCTCAAGGCCTACATTTCGTACATACAAAGTTTCTTTTTGTATCTTCGATGGTTTCGGACCTAATAAGAGTTTAAAATTTCTATGCTCAGTTCGTAAATTTTGTAATGTGACAGATTATGCTTATAGCTCTGAAACCATCAGAGATACAAAAAAAAACTTTCTATGTACGAAATGTAGACCATTGGAATTCTTCATATTGTGTGATCAGAAAATTATTAGGATTTTATGTGGTTTTTTTCAAGATATTGGCCAAAATATGCGTGTGAGTGTAACGTGACAGATATCGGAGCCTATGACCATATATTTATCAATATAATTATTAAATTGAACCATTAATATTTACAAGAATTAATTATAAGTCAATAGTTATCTGATTATCTGGTTGATTATTGCACCCAGACCTAAGTCAATCCAAATGTCTCCACTACTGAATCTACAATCAACATTTTTTTATGTATCAAATACTGAGAAGAGATTTGATATTTTCAAAGTGTAGTGTAATGTTTTAATTTAGATTTAGTGGCTTTTAATTGAAATAAATGAATTTTTGCCAGAACAAACATTAAAAATACCTAAATATAAATGACGAAATATTTTCTCTATTGGATAGAAATATTTTGTCAAACTTCTTTGAACAAATTGACTTCCTTCGTATTTGTATATTTGTATTTTTTTTTTCTTTAAATTTTAATATCATATTTTTTGTGTTAACACCTAATAAACACATTATTAATGAATATTAGGAATGATAGGCATTTTTCTGTAATAACTTAAACTCAAATTAAAAGAAGAAAAAAAGAAGAAACACAAACATTTTTTTTTTATTCCGAAAAACTGTTTCCACAAATTTTTCACAAATTAGTAACAAAACGAAAGGCACTATAAATTATAAAATGTTTTGCAATATCGGCTATTATTTAATAATTTACGCCACTTTATCCTCTAATAAATAAAAAAAAAAAAAAAAGTTAATTTATTTATATCTTCATCTTTTTTTTTTTGTATGAACGACTTCTTTACTCGACACAACCTGTCGCATCAAAACATAATATTTTTGTTTTTTTTTTTTTTTTTTCATTATTATTTCATAGGTGGTGCACAAATAATTTATATCTTCTTCATTATTTTATTTTATATTTTTATTTTTATATTTTTGATGATTTACAACAACACATTTTATTAGGTATCTTGTTCAACGCGACTCAGACTAATCGGCTTCATTATTATTGTATTTTAATTCGAAATACACATTTTTGTTTTCGGTGAGATGATAAATTGCATGTTTTTTTCTTATTTTTTTTTTTTTCGTGGTGGTCGTCATTATGGGGTCCACCAACGCCACAATTTAGCATCGTTAAGCATTTATAATTTAATAAAATGTAATACCTATTTTCCAAATGATATATATGCATGTGCTGTGGCATGGTGTCAGTGTGTTATGAAAATTAGATAATATATAAGAGCTAAATGGTTGTTGTTAAATCAATGCGATACAGTTACGCTTTGTACGTACTTAAAAAATAAAATGGGAACTATTTATTCTACCCAGTAGGAAAAACCTTTTGTTCGGTAGAAAACAATCCAAATGTTCAGTAAATTGTCCCCATATGTTCGGTAGAAAAAGATACATTTTGTTGAATAAGGTTTCTTCGCCCCGCTAGCGCCTCACTGGGGATCTCTTCGTTATATTCCTCTTTTATAAATCTATCATTCTCTCTTTGTGAAAATATCCCAATCCGGAGTAATTCGGTTTATTCAGTTACTGAACATTTGTACAATTTACCGAACATTGGGATTATTTACTGGAACATATTGAATACGTGCCCTTAAAAATTACCTTATTGCTAGAGCGACAGATGAATGAGATATTCGATAGATTAACAAAAGTAAGATAAATTCTTAAATTTGCGATCAATTGATATCAAATTCACTTTATTTAACGATCAAAAACAGAAATTGTTCTTAAATTCACTTAATCGTTAATCTAGAATATCTGCGCTCGTCTGTCACTAGCATTATGAAAAAGGTTCAACTCAAATCTTAAATATTACCTCATTAATCATGTTGATCAAAAGATTTTTGAAAAAGAAAAGCAGAAGAACATACTAAAACAAAAAAAAAAACTCACATTGAAAACTCTGTACCGTTTCGTTTTGAATGGTGACAATACCTTTTGCATCATTTTACGTCAGTAGAGAACATTTTAAAATAAGAAAATGATTTTGATATTATTAGAAAGACAATATTTTATTTTTATTACTGGATGGATGATGTGACCTGCTGTTGCTCTATCGAGTCGCGTTATATTTATTTATTTATATATATATGCTTAATAATATATTATGCAAATTATTTATGTGTTTTACGAATTGGAGAAATGATAAATTGATTTTAGGAATTTTTGCGGGAGAGCAATATAATATAATACACACACAATACTGAAACAGATATATTTCCATCTATTTAATTTATTTCTTTTGGTTGATTTATTTTCATATCAACACATCACTAAATTACATGATTATAAAGAAAATTAAAAAAGTTTATTCAATTTTACGGCAGCGTGAACAATATAATCATTTATATGTGATGTGATTATGGGTATGATTTAAAAAAAGAAATGTTCGGTATTCGTGGAATTCAAATAAAAATTCTTCGAAAACTAAAAAAAAAAAAAAAAAAACTATTATAATTTTACGAAAAAGAAATTATTCAAATATCAAAAACAAAAAATTAGGAAAAAGAAAAAAGAAAACGAAAAAAAAAACATCATAATCAACAGCACATTATAAATAAGAACCTCTATAACATATATATACAAAGTTTTTCAAATGCTTTCGTCATAATTCTTTTGTATGGATATGCGCGCGGCATTTCTGAACCAATAACCAATTTTCAATATAATTATATACAAAAGGTTTAGAAAATGATTTGATAAAATAATTTTTTAAGTTGTTTGTTTAATCAACATAAACATAATAAAATAATTAGTACAAGCCGATAGAAACACGCTTGTTTACACTTTAATAAAAATGCAATGTTAAAAGCAACAAGCTAGCAACCGTTTGATGATAGATGAAAGATATAAAGTTTAAGCCATTTTCTGTGTGCGTGTATGTGTGTGTGTGCGTGTGTGTGTGTGTGCGTGTGTGTGTGTGTGTATGTAAAGTTTTTTGGGAATTGTATTTTTTTTTATATTTTTTGTTTTGTTTAGATATCAAAATCATTTTGTTTAGATTTCTTTAATCAAGTTGTTTTGGAAATATTGATTTGTGTTTAAAGTCAATCATTAATATTGATTTTTTTATTTGATTGAGTGGATTTTAATTACATTCGCATATATATGTGTATAAGCTAATTGAGAAATAAGAAATTAAGCATAAGATGAACCGCCGCATGTAATGAAATCGTTTTCGGTTTATTCTTTACATAAATTCCTCAATGATAAATAATTACGATGAAATATATATTATTCGCGAAGCATTAAAATTTATAGTCAGTAAACTAAGACAAAACAGTAAACAAAAAAAAAAAAAAAAACGAAAAAAGAAACAAACACAAACACAAACATTACACCAAAATCTACCAAAACAAACATTTTAATGATAAATGAATTATTAAACGTGATTAATTGGTCTGTCCAAATTTCCCTTAAATTCTAATGTAATTCATGGATACAAGAGCGCGCGTATATTTCTTTATTACACATCATTTTTTTTTTTTTTTTTATATTTATAATAGAACAAGCACAGTTTAGATCAAAGAGATCACAAAAAGAAAAAAAAAATTCTTTCATAGTCGAAATTTTTTAATTGTTTTTCATGGAATATACACACCAATGTTTCTTTTCGTTTTTGTTGTGATTAAATTGTTTCGAACCATTTTTATAGTTTTGATTTCAAATATAATAAAAAATAAAAAAAATAAAAACTTTGGTTGTGTATCACTTTTATCTTGGAAGCATGAAAACATGTAAAAAAAAAAAAAAACAAATTAATCTATTTTATCGTACAAAGATTTAAATGCAGTCACCGAAAATATGATGAAAACAACTATAGAAACAATGTTTCGTTGCATATTAAGATAAAAATTGTCTTAAATCAGTACAATATATTTTAATGGCATCCCCCGTCAACGATGCAATTTTCGCAAATTATTGAAATGCTCTGCAAAAGATATTTGAAACATATAATTTGACTCCAAGCGATACAAGATTTTTTTTTGAACAACATTTACTGTTGATAATAATCAATTAATTTACGTTTTTCGGAGAAAAATAAATACCATTACACTAATTAAGCACACAGTGATATTGTGTGCTATACTGGCAAAGCTCATATTTACGTCATTCAAAGTGAACAAAAAACAAAATCACCGCGTTTTCTACTAATTAAAGTGTAATTTAAAATCTAAAATAACAATTAATTTACGTTTAAAAAAATAAGAAAAAAAAAAATTAAATTCGTAATATTTATGTAAAATCATGTTCAATTGTGTACGACGTGGCTATGTAAATATTTGTTGCCCAATAAAATATAAATAATATATGTACTTATAAAATTTTATTATTTTCCATATAATTTTCTATTCGTTCAATTCAATAATTCATAAGTGCGAAAAAAAATTTGAATGCTATAGAGAATAAATGAATGTACGTACACACAGAGTCATAAAATGCGAATTATATTATATCATTAATAGTAAAAAAAAAAAAATATAAATAATTAAAATTGTAATATTCATTTGTAAGGAATTCGAAACCTTTTTTTCTTTTTTAATTTTTTTAATTTAGTGATTGAAATATCCATACGTGAGTGAGTGTAAGTAAATTTGTGTATGTGTGTCTGTGTGTCTGTGTGTGTGTGTGTGTATGATGGACTCATTCTTTTTTACGTTTTTTTTTTTATTTAAAAACAGAAATAAAATAAATAATATATTTTCTCTATTCATCAAGGAAAAACTTTTGGTTTAATATTGTTTTCTTTTTTTCTTTTTTTTTTTTTAAAGATCATTAAGAGAATTAAGTTACCCAATATCCCAAATGGGCACAACTTCATTATACAAATTATACATATAAATATATAAATATAATATCTATAGAGAGTTTGGTCTCAATTCTTCGACGCGGCTATATTAATCACAAGCACATCACATTAGAAAGACATTAAAGTCTGCAATAGAAGTATTTACGCATTTAATTCCACGGAACTCATAAAACTATACATATTTTTATATATTAGTTACATATATCTACACTATATATACTCAAAAATATTCAATTCTATATGTATTATAATATGTATGTAGTATGGTAAACGTCGCGCAACCTAATGTCTACCTAATATTAAATATATTACTATTATTATTATAATATCACACAGAAAAAAAAAAAACAAAAAATATTCATCAACGTAGATGTCAATCAAACTACAAAATATATAAAATATCACTTTTCATTTTCATTTTCAATTTTATAAATGAGATTTTTGTCAAATGAAATGCTTTATAGTTTTTTGTTGTTTTTTGTTTTTGTTTTTGGTTGTTTGGTATGGCTGGTATGTGTGTAGTGTATAATTAAGCTCCTATATCTAATTATGTAGATTGAAAATAAATATGTGATATAAAATGTGGTTCTATATGTCATTTATATTATACATAATTATTTATTTGTGTTATATATACAACAATATATAATATATATTGAGTTCATCACTGATGATGCTAAAAGTAAATTTTAAATTTTACATCTATCCAAGACAAACATGTGTTAATCATCGGATGTCACTCAAAAACTTTAAAAACCGAAAATAACTTTCAATAATAATAATAATAATAATAGTTTTTCGTATTAAATATATAATAATATATAAATATATCGAAAGAAATCAAACGTGCATTAATATAATAGAAATAATGAAATATTAAAAAAAAAAAAAAACAACAAAATCAAATGGTTGGTTACAAATAACATATCATATCCCAATTGTGTCTGTCTCTATATAACTCGCTCTATAGGTAAGTACTGTATGTATTTTGGTTTTACAATAAACTTCTAAACCTCTAAAATATAATATATGAAAACTTTTTATAAGACAGAAATAAAATACCTAAATTTGTATCGTAATGAATAATAAATATACAGAAAATAATAGAATAGATTTGGAAAATAATAATAATACAATAAAAAAAAAATAAGAATAATAATAATAATATGTAATATGTAATATAAATAAAAAAAAAAAAAAAAAAAACAGATTTAAATAAAAATCTCGCCATTATATATCATTTTCATAAATAAAGGATGAATACAATATAAATAACATATATATCGAGATAGAGAAGAAGAAAAGAGAGTTCATCATGTTAGGTTAATCATATTTATTTGATTTTCATGGGTACATAATACTTCTTTATATTTTGTATTGATATTAATACATCAATTTTGACCTATACACAATTTTCAATCGGTTTTTATTCAGTTTTTGATTTTTTTTTTTTTTTTTTTTTATAAAAGAGGTTGAATTTAAAATAATATTGTATTATTATTTATAATAATTTAATAAAATATATACATTCTTATATAGTTTAAAATGTGTATTCATTTCAAACATCAGTTAAATATTTACGAGAAGAAAAAAAAATGTATTTCCGTAATTTGTTAGAATTGAATAATTTTTGTATGGGTTTGAAAATTTGCGTTGAGTACCGTAATTTACCGTTGATTTTTTTTTTTAAATTTTTGTAAAATTATTTATTTGCACAAGCTATTCAACTGTATCCATGCATTTTTACATAAATATTGATACTTATAAAATTGTGAAAATATATAATTTGTTAATATTTTGATTTACGATTTTTAATTCTATTTTTTTTTTTTTTTTAAATAATTGCTCAATGAAAGCACATACAATTTTTTTTTTTTGTACTTTTTGTTATTATTATTGTTTATTCTTTAATTTTAAATAATTAGGAAATAAATTAGAAATTCAAAAGTTTTAAAGTGATTGGTATTTGTTTAAGTGGTTTAATGTATTTGCTAAAAGAAAATACTTATATCAAATTAATAATTTTTTTTAGAAAGTTTGGAAACTTTTTTTTGTAATAGAATTTGATTTGAGAGTGGTGGAAAAGCGATTTATTAAGAACTCGCGCAAATATATTAATAGTTTCTCATTATGTTCAATTAATTTTTTTTTTTTATTAATATCGTTTTTAGTTTTTACTGTATTTTTGAGAAATTTGGAAATTTCGTAAAAATCAGAGCTGCTTCTTCGTTTTTGACACATGTTTTTTATGTCATTTTGTTTTTTATGTCGAAAACTTCAAAATAAATATAGAAAATGAAGATTAAATTAATGCGAGATCAATGAGAAAAACTGAAGCAGGGCTTGGGGGAAAAAAACTATAAGCCACATGAACATGATTTTGAAATATAACGCGTTTGAAGTTTGGTAAAATCGTGAAATCGTTTAAAAAAAAATATTTTTTTTTTTTTAAATCTGAATGTTTGATAAATTAGCGATTTTTCATCGAATTGAGCTGGGATTCTTGTCAAAGATATATTTTGAATAATTGAAACGCACCATTTTTGGAGGGCCCAAGCCCATCGAAAATAATTTATTTATAAATAGATAATATTAAATAAAATCTAAAAATTATATTTTTTGCTTAATTTTAAGTTTTCCATTTTATGCATATTAATAAAAATCAGGATAAAAATAATTGATTCTTTGTGTGTTAAAATTAAATAAAAAATTGATTAGGATTTTAATTATCACGCAATAAACAATTTTAACTAAAATAATAAATAAATTTTAATTTTGTTTTTTATTCAGAAGGTAAAAGACAATCAAAATACAATTGAAAAAGACAGCTCTGAAAAATAT
The DNA here is from genome assembly GCA_011634745.2 of Catotricha subobsoleta. Taxonomy (NCBI): domain Eukaryota; kingdom Metazoa; phylum Arthropoda; class Insecta; order Diptera; family Cecidomyiidae; genus Catotricha; species Catotricha subobsoleta. The sequence goes on along the minus strand of JAABKK020044113.1, from coordinate 56,319 downwards.
TAAGTATTGGCTTTGTAATTTTTATTTTGTTTTTTGTTTTTTTTTGTGGGTAATTTGATAACATTTGTAATAATCGTTTTCTTGTCTTTGAAGCGTTTTCTTGTCTTTGTATTTAAATCTTCTAATTATAAAAACAAATTAAGAACATCAAATGAAAAGCTAATTCATTTTTGAAAATCAACTCCTTCTGATATTAACGAAATATTTTCATCAAATTAATTAAATTAAATATACTTTTCTAGTGAATAATTGTTTATTAATTAATGACGAGATCGAAGAACAATTTTATAAAATATACGCGAGTTAGAATTTTTCATCAAATGAAGTTTTCAATTAATGCGTATGATTAAATTATTGAAAAATATCTTTAAAATAAAATATTTATGAGAGAATCGGGTGACATGCAATAAAAGACTTAGAGCCGAAAAACAAAATGCTGTGCCACCTTTAAATTTCACTAATATTTTAAAAGCAAAACTAGCCCCCCGTAGAAAGAAATATATTTGCTTATTTAAAATCTGCACGAAAAATTACCAAAAACAATAATATTGGAAAAACAAAATTAAAAAAAAGAAATATTTGTGTGTTGAGTCATCGAAGTGTTTTCTAGCTGCTTATGTTAAAACTATTTTTGGAATATATTAAAATGTAACATATGACATACCAACAGTATTGTCCCTTGATGAAAAATTGGTGAATGAAATCAAAGTTAAGAAAACAAAAAACTAAAACAAAAACCTAAAAAGATAAATTTTCAAAATTGTCACACAATTTTCAAATATAATTGCATCAGTATTTCGTAGTCTTCTAAACCAAAAAAAAAAAAAAAAATTAAAACTGAGAATAATTATTTGAAAGAACTAAGTATGAATTGGTTCTTATATATAATTTCAATAAAATGAAACAGTATATTTATTAGGAAATAACTACATGAATTTGAACAAGGTCAATGCAAACTTTCTCGATGTTGCACATTAAAATATATATTAGTAGGAAAAAACACAAACATATATAAATATCTTTTATTCATTGTGTCTATTTTTTTTTTAAAAATATTTTCAGAAAAATGTGTACCTACTTCGTTTCGTTTCGTTTTTTTTTATTTTTTTAATCATGAACATATTTTTCGACATAATATCCCAACTTCCGAGAATATGACAAATGACCAACCAATAACCATCAATGGTTTGTCGTTTATCTTGTATGTTTGTGTGCATAAGCATATTAAAATCAATGCAATATACTCGTTGAAAGTGTTTGGCATAGACAACAATATCAAAAAAAAAAAAAAATGCAACATAACAAACAAAATATACAAGAAAAAAATGACCGTTGCAGACAGAGAATGAATGGGTAGCACATATCAATCTATTATTAATATTAAACGGAACCGAAACTATTACAAAAGTACATAGAAAATGCTGTTGTAGAATAACTTTGACTTGATGAATGGTAAAACATATATAATATATATAAGTTCGATTACTTGAAAATATGCTATTTTGTTTTTGTTTTGGTTTTTTTCTTAATAAAAAAAAAAAAAAAAATGGGTACGAAACCATGTAAAACTTTATCATTTAAAGTTAAAAGAAAAATTCTATACAAATCCAGAGATTCCAAATAAAAGATTCCAAATAAATAAAAAAAAAAGTGACTTACCTCGTTTTTGCATAAATGAAAACAAATCATCAAGAAATTCTTTTCTTTTCGGGTCATCATTAATTTCATATAGCTGAAAATAGAAAATATTTTAAATTATTTCATGTGTTTTTTTTTTTTAATTTTTTTATTTTGTAAATATAGTTTTTTTGTTTATAATTGTAAAGCATTGAAAAGAAAATACATATTGCATATAATGGCACAATAAAACTAAACGATAAACATTCGATAGGTCTAGAGAAGGTGGTTATCCCACATTAGTTCGTATCGTCTAACTTATGTTCTAACCGTGATAATAGATATGAGGGTGATTGATATGGTCGCTGTTGCATCTCACTCACACTCATATCTATTATCACGGTTAGAACATAAGTTAGACGATACGAACTAATGTGGGAGAACCGTCTAACAGGGCTTGGAAATTTTAAAAATAGAGATTCCTAATTTTGTACTGATTCTATGAAGTGCGATCACTTCAGGAACGTTATTGTCTTTTAAGAGGGGTTTGAACAATATTTTAGGATCAAAGAAACCAAGCGCATTGAGATTGAATTATCGCCAAAGAACCGAAAATATACAGGTTCCGTAAATAAAGGTTCCTTATTTCGGTTCTTTGGCGATAACTCAATCTAAATGCATTCATTGTATGCGTTTGGTTTCTGCGATTCTAAAATATTGTTCTAACACCTCTTAATAGACAATAACGATACTGATAAAAATAAAGGTTCTCCAAGCCCTGCTAGATAAACGCGTGTTTATTCATATAATTCCTATGTGTTGTGTTTTTAAATGAACTTTGAAAATTAGCTATCATTAAATCTTATGTGTCCTAAGTTTGATCATATTGTTTTCATGAATATATAATATATTGCTTGAAAATAAGATGTGATTGTGAATTTATAGCATATATTCCACCCAGAAACGTGTAGAAACCTAAATTCATACCCTTTACTCTTTTGAATATATGATTTTTCATTTCCACATTACATATTTACTTAAACAAATATTAGAGGTAAAGGAGATAAATAAAGCAAACGTAAAGAATCACCAAAATTAATTTCTTATTTTTTTTGTTTTGTTTTGTTTTCTTTTTTATGTGTCTAGTTAAGCGTAACACTCGGTTATCTTTGAACAAAAATTGTATATTATAATCGTATAAGTAGTGGTCATGTTAACAGACGATTATGTTTCGTCTTCTTTTGTTTTGTTTTTGTGTGTTTTTTTTTTTCAAACCGAAAACGATGTACAAATCACTTAGTTTAACACTGATGCACGTCAAATAATATTAAGCATTTAGTAGATATTACAAGTTATTAATCAATTATTATTAAATAAATACCAAATAATATTAAATACATTTATATTTATATTTATATTTATTTATTTATTTATTTATTTATTTTTTTTTTTGTATTTTTCATAAATAGATGCTAATGCATACTGCTAACTAGATATGGCGTCAAGAGTTTTTTTTTTTTTTTTTTATTATAATTTTTTCTTCTTAACTATTATCCTTTAGCATTGGTTTAAATTTCATCTTGTCTATTTTCTATTCAAATATATATAAATTATTCCGATACACATACGATTTATATATACCCAAATAGATAAATAAATAAATGTTCAAAAAGGCAGAGGCATAGCCGCACACACAACGGCACCAATCAATTCCTATTTTCATTTATTTCAATTACAGACACAAAATAAAAATGAAAAATAATAAATAAATAAAATCTATGATGTGTACGGTGAACACAAACAATTTATTATTTATTAAAAACAAATATATATATTAATATATAAACGAAAACTCACCAATCTAAACAACAATAATTATTGACATCGAGAACATGTTTCTCCATATCATCAATAATAAATTCATAATAATTATAATTTAATATATGTAATTTTGTTCATCATCAAAACACAATACGAACAATTTTTATGATTTAACAAAAAAAAAAAAAAAATGTATTTTCAAAAGAATGATAACTTGTTTACCGGGACATTTTAGAATAAAATGTTGTTGAAAACTTGTGTTTGGTATTTTTATATTTAAACATTGTTTGTTTGTTTTTTTTTTTTATTATTAAAATCTGGTGGCGTATATTGATTTCCGAATAATTCTTACAAAAAGTGTGTGTTTATTTCCATTCATCTCTCACATTTACAAAAAAAAAAAAAAATTGTTATCGATTGGAAATTAGCAAATTCAATTATCATAATGCGATGGATCACTAAATTTATTATCACCATAAAAATGTATGATAAGAAATTATTTTGAGCTGATCATTAATTATGGGAGTGATTATATGACATATAAAAAAATGACATAAATTTATGTGATATAAGCCGATTTTCAATAGGTTATATGAAATAAATTTTTCTAAAGTCACATTTCACAGTTCTCAAAGGCTTCCTTCCGAAGGCTTCTAATGGCTTTTATTAAGATAAACTATACCGCTATAGGGTCGCATGTTAATAAAATACGTTATTTATAATCATTTTGGCTTTTTTTCGAAAATTTCCGAAAATCTTATATGTCATAAAAATTGGCACATATTTAAATGTTCAGTAAATTGTCCAAATGTTCAGTAACTCTCAATAACCCGAATTACTCCGGATTGGGATATTTTCACAAAGAGAGAATGATAGATTTATAAAAGAGGAATATAACGAAGAGATCTCCAGTGAGGCGCTAGCGGGGCGAAGAAACCTTATTCAACAAAATGTATCTTTTTCTACCGAACATTGGGGACAATTTACTGAACATTTGGATTGTTTTCTACCGAACCAAAGGTTTTTCTTACTGGGCAGAATAAATAGTTCCCATATGAAAATGAATGTGTTCTAGCCACTGCCGATCATTATTTAATTTAAATCGCTTATTACAAAATTGTGAATTATTATTACTATTATTATATATATTTATATAAACATTTTTTTTCTTTTTAATTTTAAATCTGTTATAAATAAACTAGATTTACATGTTTTTTTTTGTTTTTTTTTTTTTGGTTTTGTTTTGATTATATCGATATTGAATAATATTTATGGGTCTCGCATTTTTATAGGTATCTAGTTATTGAAACAAAATTTGTTAACTACGAGTTATAAAAATATTGTCCGAATCATCGTTTTTTCTTAATTCCCCGTAATATATTTCATAAATAGAATATTCGATGCTTATACTCTGAATGTCTATAGCTTTCGCATTAAATGTTCTGGCGCGTAAAGAAATATCTATAATAGCATAAATCAAATTTTTTGGAAAGTAGTAGGTATATTGCTTTGAGAGTTGGGAGACATTCAAAAAGTAAATTTTAAAATTTATAATTGTAAAAAAATATCAAAATATGAAATCATCAAAATAAAAAGAAAAAAAATATTATTATTTAATTTTTGGCATCCATTTTGTTTGTTTTTCATTTAATGGCCTTATTAATTAAGGAAAAACGTTACGGTAATTATTTTTGTTTTACTCAAAATTAGTTTCGCAAAAAAAAAAAAATTACTTAAATAATCAAATTCATTTCTGTCAGATTTCTATTGAGATTCGTATTATGTTGTCTATAAGAAAGTACGTCATCCAAATGTAGTTGTGTAGCAACAAATGTTTGTAAAGTATAAATTACTCGTTTTAATTGTAATTACCCACATTTTTATTCCCTGGAATTGAATCAAACATAGATATATGGATGACATGGATTTATCGAGATATCCACACCTTTTATATCGACTTTTTATATAAAAATGTAGAAAATTGTAATAAAATTATAAAAATGACTAGAATCAAAAATAGAAATGTGCTAAATAATATTTTTTTTTTTTTTAATATTTAATATTTCGATTCAATGTACACAGAGTCCATTTATCATAGTTTAATATCAATTATATTGATGATGGTGTAATGTTGTACCTGGACATACCAATAATTTCAACGAATCACATAATCACGTTTCATTAATGATACACCTAAATGAAATTTTCCAAAGTTTACTAAACTTATTAATTTCCAATTAGCAAGTTTATCGGCCAGGCACTTAATGGTGGTGTATAGGCCATAAACATTGTTAATATTTATAGTGTTTTCTGTACAATAATTTTTGTATATATAAATTATATATGCAACAATATTTAGAATAGATATTTATTGTGATATTTTATAAATGAATGATGAATATTGTGTGTGTGTTTTGGATGTAGACAGAAATATATAGTTTTTTTTTTTTTATAAATTAATGTAAATATAACACTTTAAAAATGTTTGATTTAATTTAATTTAATTTACAAATCCAATAATTGATCATTTTTTTTTCTCTCTTTGAAAATAAATATTTTCAAAAATAAATAAATATAAACGAAACAATAGAACCAGCTATTAGTTAAAAACAGGTTAATGGTGTTAGAAATTTATAAACATTAATTTAAATACGAAAAAAATAGAATATTATTATTTGATCAAGAATTTTGTTTATTTCTTAGCTTCTCTACATTGGGTGGGTACATTAAGGTAAAATGATTGCCGCAAAAAAAAAAAAAAAAAATTTAAAGCATTAAGTAGATTATAGCCTTAACTGCCGATCATTAGGTGCCGTTCGATTGATAATCCAAGATATGTTTGGATAACTTTTGACGATTTAAAAGTTTGGGTACAATAAAATAAAATTCTATCACTCTCATAACTTTAAGTAATCCAAAAATCAATCCAAAATTGAAACCAAATCAATGACTTTCATCCAAATACATATATGAATTTTAACTCGTCGAAAGTCATCCAAACTTATCTTGGATTTATTAATCGAACGGCGCCTATTTTATTATTATTATAACTTTTTAAAGATATGTATTAATAATTCTTTTACAATTAATTCTAAATACTTAGCTCCTAAGATTTTATAAAATAAAAAAAAAAAAATCCAATGCAATTTCTTTAGAAATAAGTTTATCATAAACGCTGTAACATAAAACATTTTCCAAATAATTACGGATCGTGGTCGAAATCTTACTTGCAATCATGGTGCAAGAGCAAATAATAATTTCCTTGACACTTCCCCCTTTTTTTTGTTGTCTATCTGGCCCTAGCCAAAACCGAAACATGTTATTTAACGATTATAAATGAAATAATAATAAGGGTCTACTTGGGTAGCACAACACAACATAACACCACCATTCATTCTCAAATATGTTATGTGTGTGCGGCACGCATATATTGCAATCCATTTAAAAACATTATAAATAAAAAAACCGATGATGATCTAATAATAACTTAATCATTGTATCGTAGAGCCCAGATAACAACATAAAAATAAGAGAAGCAACAAAAAAAAAAAAAATCATAATAGATTTTCAATGTGTCTCGCTAACTAAATACCATAATATATATTATAATAAAAATAAAAATATATTTAGGGGGAATAAATAATAAGAGCCAATAATCAAAAATAAATATGTTTTTGAACTTAATAAAGGTTTTGTTGAGGTCTTTCTTTCATTCGATGGTTACATATATTACAGAATAGTATATTAAAGGAATAGATCTCGGCATTGCTATTTCCCCGACCTATATGAATGTTTTCATTTTGGCTGTTTGAAAAACGAAAAATGTGTGTGTTGTTGGTTGCTGCTTTTATTTATTTATTTATTTTTTTTGTTCTCTCTTCTGATCGCTTTAAACCAATATGATTTGAGAACATGAAAACAGTTTTTTTTTTTTTTTTTTTTTTTGTTCTATATATGACCATTATATGAAATTTGTACGATATACTTATACCGAATACAGTTACTTTTACTTGAAATATGTGTATATAGATAGATATTATATTATATCATTTAAAAGAAGGCGCTAGTCTGAAAAAAAAAATAAAAAAATAAGGGGCTTTATTATGTACCGGATAACAATAAACGTGTTTTTGTTAACAATGTTTCTCTCTTGACTTGATATAATATAGTATATATATGTGTGGATATATTAAGTGAATGCATATACACACGTGCTAATCAAAATAATGGGATGACAATGTAATAACAACAACATAAGGGAAAAACTACAATCAAAATATACATGATTTTGTGTTTTTTTTTGTGTTGGTTTTGTTTAGTTTTGTTTTGTGTGTGGAAATTTTCAAGTTCAGGTTCAGGTAGGCTTAGGTGAATTTGTCGTCACAATATTCATTCTTGCGCGATTTTTTTTTTTTTTTTGTGGTTTATAATCTCTATCTGTCGGTTGTTAGTATTATTTATTTTTATTATTATTTTTTTTTAAATATATTGTCATTATTATTATTGTGATTATTATTATTATTATTGAGTAATGATCATTGTTGTCGTTTTGTGTATTTGTTTATGAGGTGAATATATTTTATGGTGATTATCATAAATAAATTATGTGGTAATATTTTTTTTCTATATGGACCGGGGTTTCAAATAGAAAAAAAGAAAAAAAAAAAAAAAAACATAATTATAATAATAAATAAACTGATGAATCTGGAATGAACCGTTTGTTAGATATTTATTGAACAAATTGGTATTTATTTATTTATAATAATAAGAATAATAAGATGATATTGTGTACCAACTAATGATGAATATGATTATTATTAACTGACTATCCATCAAAAATACAACCCAGAAATGTTTAACGTAGACTAATATCTAGCAATATGGTCGTATATAGATACGATATACGATGTGTAAAATAACGTGAGAATAAAATATTGTATAAAAATTTATTTATAACGCTTATGATTTTTGTATTATTTATAAGAATGGGTTTAATGGTAATCTTATATTCACATACATATGTATGAATAATATAAAAATAAATAACAAAGTAAAATGATCATTATTGCTGTTATACTTTCATATATATAATAAATAACAAATAGGCGCACTTTTGTTGTTGGTTGGTTCGTTCGTATAACTCTGGTGATGATCATTTGAATACACATTACGAAAGATTTCTGGATGAAAAGGATTAACTCTATTAACCAAAGACTAGACGTGTGTAGGTATTGATGATGATGAAAATAATAATAATAATAATAAAAAAAATACAAAACAAAACAAAACAAAAACAAAAAAATATATATATATATATATATGAAAGCCGGTACATATAGTATATCGACAACAGATCCAGCACAATGTACAATGTACACGTTAAAGAAAACGTACACACCACACCACGCGATAATTTCATTTGAACCTTTTAAACTTACAGGTCACACATATCCATATAAACGCTTCGTCTCGACCATAGACTATTTTGAATTCATTTTCAAAATTTATTTTATAAAAAGGTATTAAATACGTTACATATCAAATCGAAAAGTTACAAAAAAAAAAAAAAACTTTTTTTTTCGTTGTTTTTTTTTGATTGATGAAGCTACAACTTTATTTATTATAAAACATTTATATAATCTCATAAAACGAGATTTTAATGCATTATTTAATATATATTTTATAAAACTTATAGCGTAGCACATACGCGCACAGAACAATCAAGTAACAAATTGAAAAATAAAAATATTTAAAAAAAAAAAAAAACATCAACTCCAATCCAACTCAAAGGAATTGTAAGACGATGAAAAAAAAAAAACGTAAAAACAAATTACATTTTTTGATTAATTATCGGCTTTTAAACGTTGGTTGTTGTTTTTTTGTGATTTTTTTTTTTTTTGCGGTACTGGGTACAACGAGCGCGGTCAATCTAAATTCAGACAATATAATATGTTTAAGTAATTAATTTTGTTTAATTAACCTACCCAAATAACATTATTATAATATGTGATCACCGTGTACAAAACCAAAGGTATTTTATACTTACTACAAACGTATAAAAGTTTAAGTTAAAAAAAAAGTAAACTAAACAAAAAAACAAAAAAAACTATGTTGGTTTATATGAAATTTTAGAAAATCTTATTTAACATTTTTTTTTTCTTTTTCTATTTATTAAATGAATTCATTATACGGTTTATTATATGGTCATGGCATATAAGCACTTATAAGTTTGTTATAGATTTTTCTATGTACCCATTTATAATAATAAAACATTAATTAGAAAATATTTTTGCACTCGTTTTGTTCACATCGCTTATTAATGGACATTTAACGTTTTTGGGTATAATTTCATTTTGATGAGATCGTGTATAGGCGTGAACCCATTTAAATTAATAAATTGTGGTGACCTATGCGGTTATGTTATACCTACACACACATTAAGTGTATATCGTTTAGCTATGATATCAATATATGGCCATTAGAGTCTTATACTCTCGTACATATATTTATATAAATATTTTTTTCTATATATCAAGTTAACTCTATTTCTGCCTAATCTCTGATGATTATGTTTCTTATTATATGGTGTGTTTTTTTTGTTTTTTTTTGTTTTCGTTGATTTTGCCATAATATTAACAATTGATGCGGAAAATTTGTAATAGAAATTGACCGTTAAGTATTTATGAAAAAATATTTTTGGTAAAATATATGTTTGCTTTACAGTTTTTTTTTTGGTATAAATGACTGTTTTTTTTTTCCCGAATCGCAAGCCTTTCAGATTGCATACAATAATGAAAAATTGTCTGACTTGAAACGATTTATAAGCATATACTTCTTTCTCTTTAATGCATTATAATTCAATTGAATTATCGCCAAAGAACCGAAAAGATACAGGTTCCGAAAATGAAGGTTCCTTATTTCGGTTCTTTGGCGATAATTCAACATAAATGCATTGTATGCGCTTGGTTTCTTTGATTCTAAAATATTGTTCTAACCCCTCCTATTAATAGACAATAACGATACTGAAGTGATTCCGCACTTCATAGAATCAGTAAAAAATTAAGAATCTCTGTTTTTAAAATAAAGGTTTTCCAAGCCCTGAATTATAATTAAGGAATTTTTATTAATTGCTTTATTTCTTTCATTTATTATTAATGTGCATTCAGTGTCACTACCTTCCACCTAATGAGGAAGCCTGGACATCATTCGCTAGGTTTATAATTATACCATTGCGTCAGACTGTCGTACGACAGATTTTTCACATTAGAGTAAACAGAGCATCAATATATAATCAAAATAATTGCATTGACTTTGAACTATACATTTTTCTGGCAATTGTGTCATAATGTCATAATATAGTCTAAATATGCAGTGTCAGTGCTTCACTATATAACTAAATTGATTTAAAATTTAAATTATGTTTGAGCAAGAAAAACTGATATATTCAATAACTACTGCACAAAATTTCTATGCGTCATCCCTTAAATAAACAATACGTATACTGCATTGATGTACATGTCATATTCATAAATGGCCACATTGTTCAATAAAAAAAAAAAAAACATACTTCTGACTCAATATTATAAGAAAAATCATATCTCGCTTTTAATATAACATAACATAACATAATAAAACGAAACAAATAAAACAAATAAAACGTCAATCCTATCTCCTATTCATAACAAAAAAGATAAAGAAAATTTATCGTCATTTTCATCATCATTTTATATTTACAACATGAGATCGTACGTTAACCTGTGCATTCATTTTATCCTATATTTAAAAAAAAAAAACAGAAAAAAAAATTACATCTGAACAGAAGTCAATGTAAATATAATACAATCAAAACATCAACTAATAAAACTACCGTCCGAAACAATATTACCATTGCATTTCATATCTACTTGTACTCTACGCTGTCTAAGTACCCACCAATCAAATACTGTGCACAATAAAGCCACTTAACACCGGAAAGGTAAAAGATATTACTTAATAATGTGGAGACAAATTAGCTGACGTTTTATTATACACACTTTTTATATTCAAAGAAAATGATAGTCTCTACCGATTTGTTAAGTTTTTTTTTTTTCTTTTTTTTTTTCTGTTATTATTTCTTCTTCATTTATTTTTTTTTTTCAATATTTTCTCTACCGTTTTATTTGAAATTATCATAAAGATGAATGAAGAGTGTATAATCAAAGTCAACTGAATCTATATTTATATCGAAGCACACGATCTTAAATTAATACGCGGCAGCGCTGGTATATAAACATAACGATGATCAAGCAAATTTCATCCCAACATTTTTTTTTTTTATTTTCAACGTTAGTTTTGTTTTGTTTTTTTTTTTAATTTTTGTTTTGAAAGGCTGTATTCAATATGACAGGGTATGGATATTATTATTATTATATTCAATATTGATGAACGAGTTTTGTATGGGTTTTTGTGGCAAAGTGCGCTATTAGATATGGTAATTTAAACAGTTTTTCATTTTTGTGTCAAGTAATTGAAATATCTGATAGATATAGAAGATAAGAGAAGGTGGGTTTGAATGAATTGTTTTCAGCCCTATGTTTTTTTTTTTCAATATAAATATATTCTTCGTGTTTTTATTCAAAATCTTCTATTCTTGAGTACCTCTACACACTTACATTTAGTACCTTCATGGTTTTATAAGTACATTGATTAAAGAGGGCCCACACTCTTTAGTGGCCAAAATGCATCACATTATTCATAAACATCTTCCTCTATCTACGTTGTACTTTATGGTCTATTCACTTCAGAATTCATTTCTTTTTATTTAATAAAAACAAAAAACAAAATGTAATATACTAGTTGAAATAATACAAAATAATAAATACAAATAGGTTTTTTAGCACCTTTATTACAATATATGGAATAGAAAACAATGAATCCAATGTTTAAAACAAAATTATTGAATACAAACATTAATCGTGGGAATAAATGAAACTCGATCATACATCATTTTTTTTATTTACTTTTTTTTCTAAATAAAAATATACGGAATTTCTCATGCCGGTGCAAAAAAAAACAAACACAAAATAACGCAAGTTTACGTTCCGAAAAATGACAACACAAACAAACCAAAAAAATTTTTTAAAAAAAAATATTGCATTCAAATCAGCTGATGGAAATAAACAACGTAAAAAGCAACAACTTGTGTATGTGTATGTTGTATATATTAGATGTGGGTGCATAGAATAGAATCAATATTTTTTTTTACAAATTTTATGTTAAAATGCAACAACAACCAATTACCAACCAAAGACCACGAAAATCCTCATCTTTTTTTTTATATTTATAACATTTTTTTTGAAAAAAAAAGTGCAATCATAAAATTTAATGTTTATTTGATAATATGAAAGTTTCGTGTGTCGCGATTCACTCTGTGGAAATCATTGAATTGTCAAAAAATTTCTGTATTGCATTCAAATCATTGACATAAAAACGAATTATTAGAAATCTGTGTAAAAAAAAAAATTACCTCTTGCACTTGATTATCAACCGGCAACATTTTTATAAATCGTTGTTATTATTCCTCGTTTGTTTTAAATTAAAAAAAAAACACAATAAAATTAGATCACAGCTTAATTACTCTCAGCAAATATATCGAATAAACTAATAATAATAATAATAAATTTCTTATAATTCTTATTATTGAGAAAACTTTAAAACACTTGATAACAATATTAAAAATTTCTTATAAATAAAACTTAAAACAACAATCTAAATGCTAAAAATATTGTTGACTCTACATTTTACACATGCGCACAACATCACGTACAATAAATTTGAATAGAATAAAAGTCTCCGGCATACTAAAAAGTCATAAAAACTTCAAAAATCAAGAAATCACTAGTTTATAATAGAAATCGATTTTGAAAATCAAAATTTTCCACCTCCCTTTTTAACAAAAAAAAAAATCCTATCCTTATTACACTTACACACACACCATCAACAAACATTGAATATAAAACGAAAACACAAACCCACACATAGACAGACCGTATATTTTATTCAATCCAATATTATATTATTTTAGCACCGGGGGTCTTTTTCAGTTTTTAGGATCAATCAAACATTGCGCACCAATACCATTTTTCTCTCTTTCTGATGGTTTCCTATTCTTAATACATTTTTATTTTTTTCCAAAGAAATTGGGTAGAAGAAATAAAAATAAAAATAAAATAAAAATAAAATAAAAAAAAAAAACAAAAATTAAGCATTATATTTTCTGTATTTGAAAATAATTTATGAGGGCGAAGTACATGCTAGTTATAAAACGTATATATTTTCTATTTTCGGATTAAGTATAAATGTATTTATAATAATATTTACTTAAACATATATAAGTAATAAGTATATATATACATTTTTGGAGATGTGAAAATAGGTAACTTTTATTTTACCAGCAAGACACTACTAATACACACTCGAAACTAACTAACTATATCTTATTTAAAATGCATTTTTATATCCAAAATTTACAAAAAAATCAAAAAAAAACATATTCAAGAATTAAGTGAAAAAAAAAAATTGAATTTTTGTCTATTTTTTTTAATAATGTCGATTTTCTATATTCGTCTTTTTTTTCTTGTTGTTTTTTTTTCTTTTTGGCCTAGAACTTACAATCTACTATTAGCTATCGATGTAAGTATGCAGACGTCGGTCCTATTAGCCCAACCATATATTAAAAAAAAAAAAAAACACACATAACGAAGAAAGTCAACAAAATAAAAATTGACTATTTTAGTTCTGTTCAAGTAGTTAATAAGTTTATTATAATAAATAATGTAGATAAGCTTATATAAATAAATATCGAATTAAATAATAAAATACATATTAAATATAGTTATAATTTTCAGGGTTACTGGGTGTGCAATTTATGCACTGGATTTTTACTAAAAAATTTATTAACTATATATGCATATAATCTTATCGTTTTCATTCATTCTCCAGTGGTAAAAGACCACAATTTTAACATATTGTCAATTTATTTGCTTTTTTTTCCCCTAAAAGATAAAAAATGAAAATATTAAAAGTCAACCATATACGAATCGAAAAACTTAACCATTGGAGTACACAATGGCTTACAAAAATTAATATTAAATATTTGGTTTCATGTTCGTGTTCATTGACTAACTAAGTATACTAAATAGATTGTTCAGAATTTTTTTTTTATTTTCTTCTCTATTATATTTTGGTAGTTATATATTCGTCAAAATGTGTTTTGCATGTTTGTTGTTTTTTTTTTTTTTTTATTCTTCTTCATTTTTTCCATTCTTTTATTCATAAATTTTTTCAGTTATGGAAATCTCTTTAGATTGACAACGTGTTTTCATGTATGATTAATTGACTACGGAAGTGGTTTTTGGTGAATGTGTATTACATTTAATTGATATTTTACTAAATAACATAAATATAACGTCAATTATCAATTTTGCAAAATAGAGAATTTTGTTTTTTTTTCGCAGTTAAAATGTTTATTGATTAATATTACCGATAATTTGGATTCAAATTCTTATTGTACATTAAGACAGCATATCCTTGTGTTTGTTTTGTCTGTATCTAGAGTAAGTATGATTAACTTTTGTAGAAGAACATACATATATGATAGGATATGTGACAAGATCTGTAATATCAAACTAAATTGAACGGATTCATCGTTATCGCATATTCACCACGGCCTATATTATTCTCTCGTTTCAATCATTCCAATTCGAATGGCCAAGAAATTTTCCAATATGTTTAAAACGAAACTTTTAAATTAATCCACTTCGGAAAATTCCATTTCTCTAATGTTTGATTCCTCTATAAACTTGTAAATAGGATCACAATAAATTTTAATTTGAAATCCGACTTATGTCTCTTTCTCACTCTGTTACATTATAAACAAAAATTGATACGATAACTTATAAATTTTACAATATAAAATCTAGAATTACATCAGCAAATTGATAAAAGAAACCAAAATTCTATATGTTAAATAATTTCTTATATGAAAAACCCTATACCCAATAATATGCAAGTGTGCTAACAGAAATTCTAATTTTTGAATTGCCCTAAAATGCGATTTCTAAATTTAAACATTTTTTCATTAAAATTTAAGAAAAAAAAATAAAATAAAATAAAGAAATGTTAATTTCGTTTTTCATTATATGGTCTCGGTTCTATGAGTCGATATTATTATGAGGGTGACATTTTTATAATATAATAATAATAAATAAAATGAATCTTAGTTAATATGAAACATATGTTACGAATATATTATGTGCATTTTGTGCATATATACCGATAGATAAGTATAAAGTAGGTATACCCACCAAGCAGGCAATCTTAATATATATATATAAATATATGTATATTGTATATATAAGTATATATATTACAAAATAATGTTTTGGTTTGAAATAAGATTTTAAAGTCATGGGTAACGGAAAGCAATGAAATTTGTTAACCATCATCCATTTATAATATACCTACTTTATGTCTTGTCCTTGGTACTTATAAATTCAAAATGTACCTACAAATGCAATGCAATGCATACACAAAAGGCATTATGCGATGTATGATAAATGTTATATATTGCACAGGCTATTGCATCGCGATGAATTCTACTTTAGAATATTCCAGCAAGAAAAGTTAAGTAAATGTTTTGTATTTTTTTGTTTGGATATATGGATATGCATTTTATGAATCAAATATGAAAACTATTTCGAATACTCGCTATAGCAGCATTTTTAACAAGAATAAATTGTTATAATCTTAGAATTTAAAAACTGTTAATTGAATTAGTACAATTGTGTATTTACGTGTAATTTCGTTCTCAAAATAGTAAATATCGTTCAAAGAAAATATTTTATATGAAATCCATTAACACTTCTATCTGGAATTTAACCATTCTAAATGATACTAATTAGATGACTTTGGTATAAAATCCGAACCATAGTGAAAATAATATGCTGCTATATAAGTATTGCTAATAATATTTATTATTGTTACGTCTGGTTGTTGAAGATAAAAATCATTACATATATTTTTCAGGTGCGATCCCAAAATAATTATTAATTTCATATTTTATCTATTTATTATAGTCGGGGGTACGAAACCTTCACCAAATGCCAATAAATAAATAAATAAATTTTATGTAATTTTATTTTTCAAAAACATTTATTTATAGTTTTTTTTTTTTTTTTGAAAGGAATACGGAAACAGTATAATTTTTCTATTTTTTTTTTTATTAGTTTCAAAAGAATATTTCATTCAAATATATCGAAAATAATAGAAAATGCACACACAGAATAAATATATATAAGAATCTAAAATCTAAAATCAATATAACAATTAAACATGAAAGAGGATCATAAAATAAAACTTGAATATTTCTTGTTAACTAAAAATTATTGGAAACATGCCATTTATGTCCTTGCAATTAACATTTTTTGGTATTTATTTACTTTATTTTATATTTTTCAAAAAAAAAAATGGAAAAAAAAAACATGTACAATTATAAATACGTGTCTCTCTTTCTCTATTGAAAGATAGACGTACAATAAATCTTATCTATATTCGTATTATATATAAAAATTACCTGTCTACATTTACTTATAAATTGAAATTCGTATATACTCGAATATATTTCGATATAACCTTTTTTCTATTATTATTATTATTATTATTATTATTATTTATTATTATATTCATCCAATCCCTGTTGCGTTTTGCCTAACATAAACCATTACAATTTACAACCCCCCGAAAGAAAAGGTACACCAAGAATGAAAAATAAAAACAAATTTACCACTTTTTCTTCGAATTTTTAATATATGTATATATAAATTTATGCATATTATTATTTTGATATTTACCATGTAACCAAAATGTAAAAATATTACAATGTGCAATGTGGATGTGCATAATAAAACCATGGCCGTATTTAGAATTTAATAAAACAAAAAAAAAAAACAGAACAGAACAGAACAGAAGAAGTTTGGAGATAAATTGTACAATTAAATAAAATGCGATAATCATCTTACAAAAATATTAGGGGTAAACCAAGGTTGTGTAGTTTTTGTGCGTATACTTTCGTAGATTGTGAAAAGTTCATATAAAAAAAAGTACGAAACAACGCAGTTCGTCCTTTGGTAATTTTTTCTATATGAACTTTTCGAAATCTACAAAAGTACGCACAAAAAGTACGCAACCATTGGTTTACCCCTATAATATTTGAATATTAAGAAAGTAAATTACATTATAGAAATATATTCCATTTTTTTTTTTGTAAAATATTCGTTAGAAATTTCGTCGTATTTTTACAAGCTCAATTCATTTACTTTATATAAAGTTTATCGTTTAACATTTAATTGCACGGCTAAATCTATAGACGACACAGAGTTATTTAAAATTCATTCCAGTTAGCGAACAATTTGAAAATTAATATTTCGACATCAATTTAAGTAAATCTTATTGCAGTTTTGCTTATATGTATACAGTTAAAAGTTACACGTGACCTTTAACGCGTATAATTGCGCCTCATATATAGAATTTTCCAGTTTTCCCCCTAATTGCGGTCATGTACTTATATATATTTGATATTTATTCTCTTTGCAAAACTCTCAAGTATTAGACGATTTGTGAAATGTGTTTGTTCGAAAAAAAAGATTAAATTATGTATGCATGAACAACAGGTAGAAATAAAATTGCACACACAAAGATAATAATCTACGAAAACAAAAATCTAACAATCTTAAATACGAAATCTTTTTTATTATATATTTCCTAGCATGCGCACAATATTGAATATTTGGATTATCGAAATAATGTACAATTGAATAAATATTTATACATATATTGTAAATATTCTGAATTTTTATTTCTTGTTTTATTTTTTTGTTGGGTAGTGTGCGTGTGTCCTCTATTAATACTTAATAATTTATGACCATCCATCTCACAAAATTATTATTACTTATAATTTTAATATTTTCTTTATATTCTTATTATGATTTTTTTTTTCTCTTGTCCTTTTTTTTTTTTTTTTTCAATCGAACTTTGTTTTGTTAGCCTCTACATCTCTTTAAATTCTAAGTAAATTTTTCACTTAATTGATTTTTAATATTCAAATTTTGTTATTTTTGCATTTTTGTTTGTTTTTATAATAGAATTCAAAAATAGATAGATAATAAAATCACCTACAGATAGAATATACCCTCTCGTTAACGCATTAACTACACACATTTTATAGAAGTGTAATTTTGGAATTATTGAAATCATTTTGTCGATCTATTTTAAATAATAAAATACAATTTGTGTTTAATTGTTCATAAATATTGTTTTTTTTTCTTTTCTTTCTTTCTTTCAAGTTAGTTTTGCTTATGTGTCGGATATTGTTTTTGTTCATTTCAAATATGTGATGCCTAATTCTTTGAAAAAAAAAAAATCTACAACAATCAAACATAATAGAATAGAATAGAATATGCAGAATAGACATATTTTTAATGCATGCATAATAAAAATGTATTCGGTCATAAAGCAATAAATATATTTTTTATTTTTTTTTAAATGAATATTATTTTTCTTGATATTGTTCGGGACGGGTACGTAGGCATCTACAAATAATCGCACCCCCAATAAGTATAAATGTCCGAAATATATCCTTGATCTTTTAAATAGAAAAGTGATATTGTTCAATATCGAATCGAGACACCACTCAAACACACATTTATATTCATCCAAAAATGTAATGGA
Source organism: Catotricha subobsoleta (assembly GCA_011634745.2). Taxonomy (NCBI): domain Eukaryota; kingdom Metazoa; phylum Arthropoda; class Insecta; order Diptera; family Cecidomyiidae; genus Catotricha; species Catotricha subobsoleta. The sequence continues at coordinate 37,116 of JAABKK020044113.1, read as the reverse complement.
TAATGGATATGGAATATGATATGTATATTTCAAATTGACCCATGCAATCGTTGTCGTCGTCGTCGTCGTCGTCGTCGTCGTTACCCGTTTTATTTTTATACGCATGCAAAGTATCGGATCGGATACGAATATACCGAAATACCAAGAGCTTACACACATTTCAAAATATTTCCATGTTCATTTCCATTCAGAGGCCAATACCAACAAATCAACAATAACCAAAAATCTTTTATATTGTAATCGACATGATGGAGACTTAACGATAATAAATTATGTTGTTTTTTCTGTTCTCTATTAAGGGCAGTTTAATTTTTTTTTTTTTTTTAAATTTTATTTGTAAATTGTTTGTTTTTTTTTTCGGAAAAAAAAAATGTGGTGTTGGTGTGTTTAACAAATGTTATTGACTGTTAATGCTCTTTGTCATTGTAGAGTTATTTTAAAATTTAAGGTTGATTCATCTTGAGCAGAATTCATACATTTTATTTTCGTAGTTATTTATGTTTTAATAATTTTTGTGCAATAATGTTGAATAGATTTAATAAGAATAGCTCTAGTCTATTTAAATTGACCGAAATTTTTTTTTTTTTAGTTTAGTTTTTTTTTTTTTTTTTCATTCATTTGAATTTGATTATAAAATTTCAAACAAATGACAAATTAATTATGAATGATAAATAAACAAAATTGTAAATTGATTCATATATCATCATCACCATCATACTTTATTGACCTTTTAATGCCTTTCGGCGTAAGGTCCTTCGACAACCTTCTACCATTCCTGCCTATTCTTAGTTAATTCAAGAGCTCTATCATCTAAAATCAAATTTCTATCAATTAAATCCTATTTAACTGAGTCTATAAATCTTCTTCTAGGTCTTATCGTTGCTATTTTTTATATGATTGTTCAGGAACCGTTTTGAATTTGACAAAATTCTTCCACCCTCCGCTTCCTCAAGTGAGTTAATGGGACAATCGGGTTTTTCTCTATAACTTTTTATGGGTAGCTCCTAGAGGGTTACGATATGACGAAGAAAGTTTCACCTTTAAAAGTTAGGGAGGGTGAGGGTCACCCATACAACTTTCTTTTTTTGAGGGTGTAGAAGGATCATCTACAGATGTTAAAATAAATTAAGAGAATGATAATGCTTTTCGCACTTTAGGTGTTTATATGTTTTATTCCACTCGCTCTCATGCATTTCATTCTCTTAATTTTTTTTACATCGTCTGTATACAATTTTCTTTTTTTTTGACTTATTCATGAACTTGTAATTCATTTCTTTGAATAAGAAAAATCAATATAAATATCGTGAGTATTACTATTTGACCTTTATGTGAAAATAATTCAGAAAATGGACAACGGAAAAAAAAAGTTATATCGACGACCCACTTTAAATTTTAAAGGCGAAACTTTCTTCTTCATATCGTAACCCTCTAGAAGTTACCCATAAATAGTTATACATAATAGCTCGATTTTCCTCTTAAACCTCCTTGAGGAGGCAGAAGATGGGAGAATTTTGTCAAATACAAAACGGTTCCTGAATCAGCATAAAAATTAGCAACTATCCCGCATATCGCCGATTTATATTCGATAAAAAAAAATGTTTTCTCGATACCATCAGGCTATAAAGCATTTCAGTTGATATCAGATTACCTTTTACAAATATATCCCATTAATATTTATTCCAATTACGATAATTGAATGCATCAAAACAAAAACTTTAATTAAATGCAACTGAATAATTGATAAATATTGGTATTATGCACTCACCATTTAATAGATAACAAAAAAAAAAAACAAATAAAAAATATGGAACATAAAAAAAAATGAGGAAGAAAGAAAAAAACGATGACAAAATAATTTTTTTAATCTAATTAAAAATTATAAAAAAAAATATATATAAAATGTATTCAAAATAATAATGCATGTAACAAAATCATATACTTATTGAAAAGCAAGAGAGAAAAAAAAAATATTAAATCGTCTATTATACTATTTTGTTTTTTTCTTCTTATTCTTCATTCTTTAAACACATTAATCACTTATTTTTAGATAACCTTGATGAAAAATGTCAGCAGATACTTACTTATAGATATATAAAAATAGGGATATATTAAAACATAATATAAAAATGTACAACCAAAATAGAAGAGGTATTGTATAATGTATATATATAGCTATAAAGTCTTGTAACGTTTTGTTATATGTTGAAAATAAGAATTATATAAAAATTTACTTATTTCGATATATAAAATTTAGATAAAAAAAACAACAAAAAAAAGAAATTTGATATAAAAATTCTTACACATTAGGGGGAGTTTTATTTTTAAAACTCGGAAAACTTTTAACACACACACACACATTATAAACATTTCCATAGCGCAACCGAATCTATGTTGTACGGTAAACATTTATATATTTATAAATTTCATATAATATAAACGAAATAAAATATAGGAGAAATAAATGCTTTTATTTGTGAGTTTTTTTTTACCATACAATCAGAGCCTGTCATCATACATCGCATTAACATACGTGCGCGGTAGTATGCGAAAACACACTGTCACAGAATAAGAATAATAAATAATTATATATTTTTTCTAATGTTGGATGTGCAACTGTGATTACTTATAAGATAGAGCGACATTTAGATATAGAAATACAATGTATTTAAAAGAATAGAAATAAAATAAATTTAAGTTAAGAGGTCATCACGATTAACAGTACATTCTATATTTGACACAATTACTACAGGATTCCAGTGAATTTTATATTTACTCTTACATTTAGCATTTTAGGTACAATCGTGAAATTTTTGTTATTTCCTTAAAAAAAACAAAAAAATGGTTAAATGTGTACGAAAAAGTGAAATTTTGAGGTTCTTAGATGTAGATAATAATAATTTAATGCAACAATAAATCTTTACGCAAAAACCATATTGTTAATCCGTGTGTTTGTCATTTTACGGAAAAACGCAAACAATTCAAGTTCGTATATTTGTGAAATAAATATATAAAATCGAAGAATCGGCGGGCTGTAGCTTACAAAATTAATAATCATTTATTTTATAGCTCACGGGTTTTCAACTTATCTCAATTCTCACTTAAGACATCTGTTTATGTGTGTTTATACAAATGCGTAACTATATGAAATCCTCACCTTAAGCGACGTCTATAAGAATATGTTAAATTATTATATGACAATATGAATATAAAATGTTGAGGAAACATTATTACTGTGTATAGATTTTTTTATGGAGGCTTGATTATATTAAATCAGAATCAAGCTATAGATTGTGATTAAAGAGCACACAGAAATGAAAGAAAAAGAAAAATGAATTTGTAATAATGCAAACAAACTCTATTTATAAAGAGAAGAAGTACAAAAACAAAGAACTATTTTATATACATAAAAAAAAAAAAAAAAATGACACTCACCTGTCTAACTTGTTTGAATTGTTCTTCAAAACTCCAACCATTATTTTGTTGTAATGAATTTGATGTTTCACTTGATGTGGATGAATTTGATCCTGGATCTGTAGGTGAAAATAAATTTTATTAATAAAAAAAAAAAAAAAAAAATCTATTTCAGTTTCAGACAAAACATTTTTAACTAAAATAATATGCGTTTTTTATTCACTTACCATCTTTTGAATGTGGTGCATTTGGTGGTGTAAATGAAAATCCATTCTGTTGTGATGATTGTGACAAATTTTGTGGTTGACAAAGTGAATTTGTTGATGTACTACTTTGAGGTAATGTGAATGATGTATTTGGCGGTGTTGCTAATGAATGTAATGGAAAATCACGAAAATCTGGATCCATTAAACCGACTTTCAATTCACGCACTTGCATTTTTATTTTTTCTAATACATCGTTGTGTTGTAAATTTGGGATATTTTGTAAATTTGGCATGCCCATAAAATTTCCTAACATACTTAAGGCATGACTTGGACCAAATTGTGAGTGATGACTGGAAAACCATATATTTATATAAATTTTTTTTGAAATATAATTTTTTGCCATTCAAATGAAATTAAATAAGAAATTATTAATAAAAAAAAAAAAAAAAAACTATAAAATCACAAAAAAAAAACAAACAGAAAAAAGAGCTCACCTTAAATGTGTATTATCTGGATTGTGTTCCGGACTTCTGGCATATTCTAATGGATTTGCATTACCATTTGTATGTGTATTTAAATTAACACCCTCATCACTAGACTCACAGTCCTCGCGCATAATGTCGTCTTCTTCACGGTCCGAATGTTCATCAGCATGTGACTGTTTTTGTTAACCGGAAAGTAAAAGTAAAATTAATACAAAATGATCAGATTAAAATAATTTTAATTGTTAAGGATTTTGGTTTACAATTGAATTAAAAAAAAAAAAAAAAGAAGAAAAACATATAAAATCATTTTTTTTGAAAAGAGATTGTAAGAAACAACGAATCAAATTGTCGCATTCTTTTCAAGTGCACAATGCTTAAATTATTATTATTCATTCGAATATATATATATATAAGTATATATTAGTTAGAATTATTTCTCATTATGATAAATACGATGCAATTAAATTCACTCTGTGAATAACCAGTGAATTTCATGTTAATCATGCTGAGATGAGAATTTTATATAATCAATTAGACACATCTACTTATTTTTATTCATTTTTCGTTTTTCTTTTTTGAGCGCGCAGAGTCTCTTCAATCAATTCAGTCAGATATTATTAAAATCGAAGGAGAGAAAACAAAAAAAAAACTTCTATTAATTATTCTTCATAAAAACCGATTGTGTGTAAGTAACACTGTGTAGTGAATGCCTTGTAGCTATTTGAAAAGTTTGGTGTACCGACGAAAGCAAATTGATTAATATATTGATGGATCTCTGCAAGGCGAAACGGCAGTTTGGTTTTTTTTTTTTTTTTATTATTATTTATTATATATTTTAGATATGAGTCAGAATCGCATAAATATACATTTAATAACAGCAAAAATACACACATTTTGGGAGTGTCTGTGTCTTAATAACTCAAGTATTGACTTCTTGTTAGTATTTAGAAATAAAATTAATAAACAATAAATAAAAAAATAAAAAAAAAACCAAAACACTTAAATTGATTTAATTAGCACTTCTATATCTTCTATTTACATTGAAAAATATATTTATTTATTTATTTTTTTTTTCCCGGTTTTGTTGTTGTTTTTGTGTAATGGCAATGGTATAAAATATGAATTTAAATAGCTGAATGTCTACTTAGAGCTATAGGTAGACGAGCGAGCGAGTGGAGTGTACAAATGTTATGAATGGTTTAAATGACTCGGTATAGGTGAACAAAAAAAAAAATTATATTTTTATAAAATACATTTTATGAACTTATCGGATTTATATACATATTTTGTGTACATTCAATGAAGCCATATCACCTACAACATACTTATAAATTTAATGTTGATACACTTGGATCTATTGTAGACTCGAAGTATTAATTTTCTTTTTGATGGGTAAATTAGTTGTGACATTCACCGTATACATATATTTATTATATTCCACACAATTTTATCATAAAGTATCAAAGTTTTGCCATGCTGACGTAAATTGGAATCATACACATAGTTTTAATTTTCTTTCTTTTCTTTTCATTTTTATGTAGAAAATTATGAATTGTTATTGTGTGCAACCGTTGAAATGAAAATTATATCAAATCGTTAGGGTGCAACGCGACAAACAGAAAGAAGTACGGCTTGTTAACCATCAACCATAAAACGTGAATCTATAATGTTTGAGAAATCACACACAATTAATCATTTAATTAAACGTATGAAAACAGCATTTCAACAAAAAAAAAAAAAAATTGTCTCGAATAATATATTAACAGGTGTGATAAAAACATCGGCTACTAAACAGTTTTGCTTTGCGTTTATGGACTTCTTTAACTTACAAAAAGAATCAGTTCATCATATGATATATATATGCTCATTGCATGACGCCCTCGCCTATTAAAGTTCACTTACTAAAGAATTTACTCTATTATTTCATAATTTATATATTTAAAAGCAGAGCCTATAATTTCTAATATGGCCCGGGCATCATCACTCTACTGTTTATAAAACACTAGATGCTGAATATAAGTTACATCACGTTGGCGCATTTTAAACAAGAAATAAAATTAAAAAAAAAAAAAATTAACTATTTGATTATTCAATTTGATTACCAACACGAAAAGAAATCTAACATCAAGGGTGGTCTTACACACATTTTTTTTTTCATTTTTTTTTTTTTTTTATCAAGTATCAAAATAGAAAATATTATATTTGTAGTTCTATTATTATTATTATTTATTATTTATTTTTTTTTTCTTTTCATCTTTTCTTTTACATATCGCGCGCGTATAGAGATGTGTGTGATGTACCTGAATTGAAATGAATATGTGTCCAGATTTAACTTCACCTTATTTTTGTAATTTTATTTATTTATATATAAATAAAAAGTAGGTAAGCGTATATATTTTCATTTCAATCAAAATATATTTAAGGGTTGAGCTAATATTTATTTATTTATTCACACACAATATCAACATAAATAAAAAAAAAAAAATAGAAACCCTTTTTTGTCTTTTTGTTTTTTTTAATACATATATTAATACGTGAAGAATTATAGAATGAAGTGAAAACGATTGAAGATGAACAATATTATTACTATTATTATTATTATTATTATTATTATTATTATTATTATTATTATTATTATTATTCTGATATGATGAATAACAACGCCGGCACGCACAATATGGTAATATAAATGGCATTGACTTGACTCTGTCTGATACCGTAACATAAAAAAGGAGATGAAAAAGACCAAAAAAAAAACAGAGTCTTTATTATGTCGTCCCTTTTAGTTCACTTCTCTCTATTTTCTATGTAAGTATAAATAACAAAAATATGATTTTTAATAAAAAAAAAAAAAAAAAAAAAAACACTAAATAAAATATTTGTGTTTAAATTAAATGTATCTGTTGTTTACATTATAAATACCTTTTTATTCAATGATAGAAATAAGAAGCATGCATGCATATAGTTATTGAAGGTAATTTTTTTTTTAAAAAAAAATACACCGGCACCGTCCTTTTATTTATTTCATATTTATATCAAATAAAGGTCAGCAGACTGTGTGCGCGCGCACACAGGACTACACAATTTTACTTAGCTATACTTTGTAGTTTTTGTTGTTGTTTTTATTTTATACTATTAATAGTAATAATAAAATAAATATTGAATTGCGCGTTAAGCAGCAAAGAAGTATATCCCATTAAAAGAGCCATAATGCCATACTCTTTAATTATTTGGGAACTTTGTGACAATCAACCAATAAGTTTTTTTTGTTTGTGTGCCCGATAAACCGGTAGTAATAAAAAAAAAAAGAAAAAACATGAAAAAAAAATGAATGTTTAGTTTTTCGCCATCCAATTTAGTTGATTCAAGTGAATAAATTAATTTTATTAGTGCATTATCATTCATTCAAACCGAAAATGGATTTAAATCCCAAGTCTTTCTATATGTTACCGTTCAGGTAAGCTAAGGAGTCCTTGACAAATAATATATTCTAACATTGGAATTTATGCGGTTCGATATAATTGATTAAATAAAATCAATATTTATGAGATAGATTCACAGAATATCAACCAAAACTGTTGTGACATTTTCAATTCAGTGTTAAAAGTATTTCTGCAAATAATTTTTTTTTAGTTTTTTTCGAAAAAAAAAACTAAATAATGTTCGGATGCAAATATAATAATGTGAATGCAGCTTTATATGACCAAAAAAAAAAAAACTATTCACCTATTCTTTCAAGTATTTTCATTTATATATTTATATATATTGTGAACTCAGACAAACCTTTTATTTTATTCTTATTATATTTTCTATATTTAATTCTTCTCATATTTAATATATTTAATGTTAATAAAAATGAGTGAAGTGAAAAAAAAAAAAAAAAAACAAAATAATAATAAGAAAATAAGAAGAACATTTTATGTAAAATAATAAAGATGACACTCCTCTTCCTTCTTTCATCGGTGCCATCTCGCGCATACATCGCATAATTCTACATATATGTATAGGGATAGAAGAGAATATTATATAGGTTGTAGATTGTTAATACATATTGTTATATATATATATGCGGTACCATATGGACGGATGGTTATTATTCAATTTATTCATATTTACATATCCCTTTGATATTTACATATAAAAAAAGAAAAAAAAAATCTTTACGTGTGGTGTTTTTACGTGTTGTTATAAAAGAGACGAAGACACTCTTAGTACATCGTACCCAAATGACTTATACGCGCGGGCCCGTACAAATAAATCTCCGTATCTTTTATATTGTCCATAACACACCATCATACACAACAACAACAAAAAGTAACGAAACAAAAAATTATTATTCACTTTTTTTGTTTTTTTTTTATTATTTTTATTTTCTGTTGACTGTTAAATAAACAGAAAAATGGAAATTAATTAATTGAATAAAGAATAAAACAACTTTTAAAAGAATTTAAATAATATTTAGAATTTTTATTTTTGTTTTTTTTTTTTTTATGGAAAAAATTAATTGTTTTTAAATATTATCTCTTTAATGTGTGTGTGTGTATGTGTGGTGTGCTTTTTGTTGTTGTTAATTTTCTTTTTTGTTTGTTGTACGGTGTGTGTGTGCTCTGGAGTTGAGTTGATATTTATAAAAACCGAAAGATATGTAAACTATGTGTCTTCATATAAATATTTTTTGTTGGTGAATTAATGTACATGACTTTATGACTTATGAATGAGTTATTAAAATTAAATAAACATTTTATATCGTTTTTCATAAATACACTTAACACTTAATTTTTTCAGTTTGCTTTTTTTTTTGTGTTCCGTATTAATATTTCGTATTTTTTTCTTCTATGAATTGAATTTTTTTTTTACTTTTTTATATTAATTTGATATAAACGTTCTACAGGTACCGCGAGTTTGTTACCTCGCATATTATATCGCACCTGTGTTAATATGTGTGTAATTGTTGTTGTTTTTCATATCGGTTTGGATAATATTAATTTTAATAAATAATTTTTAACATAAATATTGAGCGTGACTCGCCTCTTTAGAATTTATAATTTCTTTAATTTTTGTGTAAATTTGATGTTTATAAATTTTTTTTTTTTTTTCTTTTTGCCACTCTTAATAAATTCATAAAAATTTTACTTATTAATTTTTTCTCAAGTGACTCGATATAACATCCGCTGTCGCACTTTATTTTAAAACGTATTTCGTTTTTTTTTTTTCTGATAATGGAAATTTTTTTTTATATTAACTATTTTTTATTTGAAGATCGGTATGATTAATTAATTGTATTTACACAACCTAGTAATTCGTCAGCAGAAAAAAAGAAAAATAATTGTATTTGAGGTTCATTAACTCATTACATTAATTTTGTTTTAATTCGTATATATTGGTGGGTGGGCCAAAAACACATGTGTTTTAATAAATATATATATTGTATGTGATGTTGGCACCGTTAAAAATATGAAATGGGTATGCAAATCTTTTTTTAGCAGTAATAAATAGTTGTTCTTACACGCCCATTAGATAAGAAAAGTCAGAGGCTACATCCCATCATTTTCAAATATTTCAAACAAAATTTGCAGAAGACTTTTAAACAATATTTGTATTCTCTGTACTATTTGATTTGGCAACGTTTTAAAATTTTCTATTTAGAGATTATAGTGTAATTTTTTTTTTCGTTCATGAATCGCATCGTAAATATTATAAGATATGGAAAGAAAAAAAATATTTATATTAAATTTCCATAAATTTTGTGTACATTATTTTTTGTACATCATTTCCTGGTAAAAAAAAAAAAAAAAACAAACAAATAAATTTAAATGATTGAAGAATCACATGACAAATTATGATTAATAAAAATTCGATTACTTTTTTTTTCTAGCATTAATCATGCGCAATACAAGAAGTACTATGAAACTGAATAAAAAAGAATGTCATCATTTCTAGCTTACCGACATGTAAATTCCATTATTAAGATATATTCAATAAAAACTAAGAAAATTTCTTTAGAATTCTGGGTGATTCATTACTTTTTTAATCATCTCCTGCATTTAACATTACAACCAAAATCATATATATAAATGTAATTGTTTCAAATAAATTATTCGATCATTTATAAAAATAAATATTTTGCTTTAAAATAGTTTAATTGGATTTTAAATTAGGCACTCATTAAATCATATAATTAATTCTCTAGCTATTATATATTCAAAATCATTTTATTACATTTACAATTGCTACGGGTGCACAATTGCACACAGACACACACACACACTGCATATATTTATCACCCAATTATGGAATCTATCACAATTTTTATAATGGCGAGAGAAGAGAGTATTAGAGTATATATTTTCAATGTGCATTTATTTTATAATCCAAAAACAAAAGCCAAAAAAAACTATAAAAGTACAGAACAAAACAAAAAGAAAAAGAAAGAAAGAAAAACAAAAACGAATATTTAAACTTAAAAACCCCTGAATCCCAATTTACTTAATGTGGTGTGTGCTGGGTAACATAATTTTAAATATTAAAATAATATAAATATCGGTTTGTATTTCCAAGAAATACTTAATAGTTAAATTTTCCACATTATGTACAGGCAAAAATTTTTGGTTTATTTTTATAAAATACCATAAAAATTATGATATACATATACATATAATTTTGATTTTTTCTTCTTCTTCTTCTTCTTATGATTTCTATTTGCATTTATATTTAAAACTTCTAACACACATCATCTATACGGCGACGCATACACACATGCACAAACTGTTGTTGAGAGTATGATATTTAACAACACCAAAAATGCATAAGATTGCAATAAAGCACTAAATGAAATAAATATATATATTAACATTAAAACTATAAAATGCCTTAACTAGGTAGGGTAGATTTAGAGAAAGAAAAAAATGCATTCTGAATATACATACATATATAGAATTGCTGTTGTTTTTATATTTATAAATATGTTTATTATGTCCCTTTATTCCCTTATTTTTCGTTTATAATTACCCAAGACCAACCAAGAGACGATTTATATTGAACTTTTTGTGCACTCTCTGTTCTTATGTATGGGTCTCGTTCATTAATTATTCAATACCCAAAAAGGGGCATAGGGTGCGCATTTACATTTTATTCATCAATTTCAATTCAGTATTTTTACACATTTTTGGTTTTTTTTTTTTTTGCTATTTGCTTTTTCTCTGAAAATCAATATCCATAATTCTTAATAAGAAGCACAATAATTTTGATGCCGACTCTTTGATAGTTTTCTTTCGAAAAAAAAAAAGATATGGTCCTCAAAATTATAAAATAAAATTCGATGAATTCTTAATTAAATTCTTAGAAATGCATACGATTTGTGTGCAGTTCTTCCTTTCTGTGATTTTCATAGATTTCGTCTTAAAATAAAAAATAAATAAAAACCAATGCCAACATAAAATAGAAATTGCAAAATTTTTTTACTTACTTAACAAATTTTACTACCACAATTATTTTATGGATACTATCCGGGTAGGGGTACCCATTTCGCATTTCCAACAATATTACGTATTACCCAATACTAAACATCAATATTATGTTTTTTTTTTTTTTTGTTAGGTACAAAATTTTTCCACTAATGCACAATATACATACATATCTGTACGCCTGCATACGATAATTATTTAAATGTTTCTTTTCAGTTTTATAATTGAATAAGGAATTCTCATTTCCTTCTTCTTTGTTTTTATGTTTTAAGAGAAAATAGAAAAAAAAATATTGAAATATATTTTGATAGGGATTTAGAAATTGTTGAATCTTATTACATATATGTGTATGGTAAATTGTAGGGTAATATACGATTTGTCGTTTCGGCTTAGAAATCATAAACATTAAATATTTTATATTGAAATTGGCCATATTTCTTAAATTCGAATTTTTGAAAATAATTTGGTGACTTTTTCGACCACATGTTTTATTTTTATATAATGAAAAGATTTCTAACAGAATATTAATTATTTAACCATTATTGCATACGAACACATACAAATTTGTACATATATAGTGCGTATATATGAAATAAGCCATATATAGTTAATTTTCAGAAAACAATCTCTAACGTTTGTTTTTCTACAATTGACCTAAACATAAGTTTTCGTAATTACTTTGCGTTAACCATTTTACATTTACGTTTCCGTGAATATTCTTCGTCTCCACCTGATAAGCCATTTTAATTTTAACGTCAAACTAATTACGAAGACTTGCGTTTATATAAAAGGTTACGTCGTTTGCATAAACAAAAAAAAAAACCCTATTCCATAGAGAACCAGTTAGTTAATTTCATCTAAATAACCTTAATCGTCAATGACATGGTCTAATTAATTATCTATTATTATGTATTTTCAGAAAATATAACTAGTTTTAATTCTATTAATGATTTTCAATAAAACAAAAAAAATCAAAAAAAAAATCATTTGAAGGTAGATGGATGTGTGTGAAGAAAAATTTGAACATAATTATAAAAATAAACTGCGGTGAATCAAGCTATTGGTCAGGAGCGGCATCGCGCAAATTCGTTCGGATTAATTGCATTTTCTAACTAATCTCTACGGTTTTTATTCTCGTTAACTTCGAACGAATTTTTTTTTTGTTATATTATTGACTAATGCAAACAATCTTTCACTTTTTCTAACGAATTGGTAATGTTAAAATTTGATAATATGTCGAAATTTACTCGATTCGTATGGTTTTTACTCGCTTTGCTATTTCTTTCACGAGTAAAATTCACTCGAAACGAGTAACTTTTGACACAAAATCAAATTTCAACTTTCATTTAATTGGAAGATTTCGCTAGATAACGTAAAGATTTGTTTGCATAAGTTATTAAAAAAAAAAATAACAAGTAACTCTCGAAGCGAACTAGGCTAAAACCGTAGAGATTATTTTTAAAATAAAACAATTTATTCGTTGATTGTTTCGCGCGAATTTGTCTGTTGCCGCTCCAGATGAATTAAAAAGATAAAATATTTCTTGAAATCTTTTTATTTAAACTTCTTTCTTTCTTATTAATTGTTATTGTTTTATTGTGATTCAATAATTTTGTGTGTTTACGTTTTTAAATTACATATCTTGATGTTCAAAAATTTAATTTAATTTCTTAGATTAAATTCGTCTAATTTGGTATTGTTTTGGTTTTATATAGATTTGAGAATGACTATATATATTAGTCGAAACGTCATATATTTCAAGAAGAAAGAAGCTTAAATAAAATGATTTCAAGAAGAATTTTATCTTTTTTAATTCATCTGATCAAATAGCCCGATTCACCAGTTTATTTACTATACGGAATGGTCGTAACAATTTCAAGATAATTATAAAAAGTCTCATTGAAAAATAATCAGGAGTTGAGCTATGAGCTCAAAGTTTTTATTTAACAGAAAAACTACTTAAGTATCTAAAACGTGACCTCGATAATACATAGATTCCTGGAAACATTAACATTTTTGTTTTTTTTGATTTTTGCCAATAATTAACTTTCGTTTACTTCAAAAAATTTATTTTAATTTCTATTCGCTATTATTCTGTTTTCTCGATTCCCATTACAAAAAATAAATTCACAAAATTTTCTAATTTTGAGCAACATCTTAAAATAATTATTGAAACCATAACAAAAAAAAAAAAAAACATCATTAATTAGTCTTATTTCTCTCTATTTTTTTTTAGAAATATACGTGAAAAGTTTTTAGTAGCTGTACCAAACATTTAAAAATAAAATAAAAATATGTGCTATACACAAAATTTAGTTGTCGATAGTAAAGCAGAATACTTAATACATTATTTTATTATTATTATTTTATAAATGACAACAATTAATAATAATTTATAATCACATGCATTATTTCACAACAAATGAAATTTCATTATAACATTGCATAGTTTTTCCAAATAAAGTACAAAAAAAAAAAAAAAAAAAAAAAAGAAAAAAAAAAAATTTATTAAAAAAGAGCAGAAGAAAAAAAAACCACTTAGTCATACAAATATAATCATCACAGCAGATAAAAACATAAACAATATAAAAAAAGAAAAAAAAGAGAGATATTTTAAAATTCATATCACATCTCTTATTATTTATTATTTATTATTATGTATTACTTATTATTATTAAAAAAAAAAAATAGTTAATATTTTATTTATACATTGAATTGAAAGAATAATAGCTGCGTCAATATCCGTATGTATTTATTACAATTTATACACACAATAAATGTGAAATATAATATAAATTTTTTATTTATTAATATTTCATACCGACCGGTATGTACATATTGATATAGCGCTTTTTTTTTTTTTTCATTTTTAAGTCATCTCTTCTCTTTATCCAAAGACGCGCGTTATATTTTTACATTTAGTGACATATATTTATATATAAAAAAAAAAAAAACAAATTTATAACAATTTATATTAACATATAGTCAGCCAGGAATCATATATACACATCAAACCATCTCATCATCATACTCATACGACGTATAGTACTATATTCCGACACACCGCGCAATATAAAAGGTAATTTAAGCAAATGGTGTTGTGTTCTTCATTCTTCTTCGTCTTAAAATTGCTTTATATTTCATATATATAGATATATTTAAAATAAATATTTGCTTGTCTATTATAACATTAGATATTATATTATTTAGGTTTCTTTATAGTTTTCATTTCAAAGACAATTTCAACGTAATTTTTTTTTTCAGATACGTGAGAAAATTTGTCAAAAACTAAGTACATGAACTAATATAAAAAAAAAAAGCAACACACACACAACAGATATCTATTTCTATTAATGATATGAGCAAAGTAACAAATAGCAATAGTTTTTTGTTTTTTGTTGTTTTTTTTTTTTTTTTTTAAATAATAAAGGTGACTTTATTGAGTTTTGAAAACAATAACCGCGACAAAGTTGTGTATGTACGTTTTTTTTCTTTCTTTTTTTTCATTATTTTTCTTCTTTACCAAAATTCAATAAATACACAATTTGAATGTGTGACTAATCGGTCACACTTTTGTGGCGCCCTCTATTAGACAAACACAAATTATAAATATTGTGTAATTAAATAGTTAATTGTTTAAATAATAATATTAAATTAAAAACAAAAAATAAAGTAAAATAAAAATATTGATGTTGTGTTGCTTTTATTTTCTTAAGAGTTTTTTTTTTTTTTTGTTTTTCATTCATTCATGTGGAGTAATTATTTAGTTTTGTTATGTATTTCTTTTTCGTTTCATTCATTTCCGGTCTATATAATTTTAATTTTTTTTTCATTTTCGATTTACACATTTTCGATACAGAATAAATTATGTGTGTGGTGTGCCGGGCTAGGTGCCTTTTCTATATTATAATTAGTGTGTTGATTTAGATGTTCTATATAATCTTACGCATATGCACCCAGTGCACACACACACACACACACATATTGGGCAATAGGCAATAGGAAAAATGCAATTTAAATTATATGTGAAATAAAAATGATGTTTGAGTGAATTTTAGAATAATAATTGAATTTATTTTGTTTGTTTGTTTGTATAAATTATGTAGTTGTGTATACTGAAAAATGATTAAAATGCATTTGACATTTTTTTTTTTTTTTTGTTGCTTTTCTGACTGATTGGCCTTTACCATATTTTATATATATTTGTTTTTTTTTTTTTTTGTCGATAAGATGAGACAATTGACTATTAATGTGTAATTAGTGTATGAACAAAAACATTTTGTTTGTTTGTTTGTTCGTTTTTTTTTTTTTGTTAATTTCATAGTTCAGATTGCGTATATGGGTTTCGGATTTAGCCGAATTATCGAAATACTACCTGATTTCCTAAAAAAAAAAAAAAAACGAGAACAATTTACAACAGTTACTTACCACCGGTAAGCATATTGAACAAACAACAGCAATCAATTGTCAATCTGATTATAACAGTTTTATTTTAATTAAAATGTTGGCACTCAAGAACTGAATAATTAAAATACTATTATTTATTTTGTAAATACCAAAAAAAATAAAAAAAATTGTATCTAAAAATAATTGTTTTTTTTTTAAAAAAAAATTCAAGAAATAAAAAATATTTTTAAGAAATTGTCAAAACCATCAATGTCAAAGTCTGTGTGTTACCGATTGTACCAAACCAATACGAGACCTTTCATATAACTTATATCTAACACACTTTTTACGTTAAAAAAAAATATATATATTCAAATGGTTTTTTTTTTTTTTTTGGTTTATTTCTGAAATAGAAATTTGAAATCTTATTCATATGCAAGAACAAGCAAAAATGGTTACAGTCAATATTACATAACATATTATGAAAGCAAATTACTGAAATGTGACAAAAAGCAGAACAAGAAAGGAATGAAATAAAATATCCGAAGCCAGTTGATTTTTTGTAAATTTCATTCATTTCTTTTTTATTTTTAGAAATTAATCAATAGAAGTTGGTACACGAAATTTGCGTTATTATTAAATGACTAGACATTAATTAATATTTAAAACAGAAAAATTAAGATTTCGTAGTCGCATGGGTTTCAAGTTATTGCACGATGAAGTTTTGGTGGATCCGATAATTATTGATTTTAATTTGAACGGAATATTAAAATAAAAATGATAATGATCATAAACTAACTTTAATTTAATTCATTTCTCCTTTAAAAAATTTCACTCAATAATAAATTTTTGTTAATTTAAAGTCAAATTTTCTTACAAATAGATAAAAATCTGATTTCATATTTTATTTCAGTCTCGTATCCAAGGATAGGATTTGTGGGATCAGCGTCCTCCCAAGCAAAAAGAAAAAAAATCATTATTATGATAATAAATAATTGATTCAATCCATGAAAGACAATAGAAACACGCATAGTATAGACACAAACGCATTCTTTAAACAATCAGTGTTATTCTGTATGAGTGACAGTGTATTCATTTCAGTTCGCGGTCAGATCATCACTCTCAGATTCAAGTGCATCGCTTGTTACTTGAGTTTGTCCCCCCCCTCCAGGCTTCCGGCAGCCAGCCGCCGGACACCCCCTTACTTTCAAATCTCGCTACGCTCGCTTTAACCTCCCTCAGAGATCAATCCTAACTAAATATTGTATTTTTTTTTTATAAAACATTTTATACTCGTATTATATGATCTTTCAATTTTTGTCTATAAAAATGATTCATTGAAATTTTATATTCAATGTTCATTAAATATTTCTTAATTTTCTATTTAATCTATGAGTCAAGAAAAACAAAATTAATAAATCTAGGATAAAGATAAGCAAATTACAAAAAAACGGTTATTTTTTTGCTATTATCGAAAATATTCCAAATATAAAAGCCCCTAAATTGCCTGTGCTAAATTTTGCTAATATAGTTTTACATTGAACTTCTTCAGGAACAAAATCCATTTCACAGACTTTTTTTTAGAAATTAAATAAAATAAATAATTAATAAAAAAAAAAAAAAACAATTTATTTGAAACAAGATTTGAAACTAAATCGAGATAGAACCTGAACAATTTTTTATCGGTACATAAAAGTCGTATATTATATACCGAATACATTTAAATACATAGTAAACACAATTTTACCAGAGACCAGAGACCATATATACATATTTATTTATATTTTTTTTGTATTTTATTACTCTGTGATCAGGATTCCGATTGGTTAGATTGAATTGGTAACCGCGCATCAAAGCATAAATCAATTTTAGGTACCTCTATATACACAAATATATATTTTCTATATTACACATTGTAACGCTTACTGACGACGAATATACTCGTATATATACAAAAATATGTATCTATCTATATATTTATAAGACCTATCGAAGCAGCTGAGTATAAATTTTATGAAACTCCCCTCTTCTTTATATCCGCGCATTTTGTATTTTATAATATGACGATGTATGTTGTAAATATGTATGTATAATACCTTCTATATAAAAAAAAAAATATAATCACGTACCCATTCAATTATATACTTAAGTATATTTTTATAGAAATATAAAAATATAAAATAAAATGGAATGGTTTTTGTGCTGAAGTAATTTTTTTCGTTTTTATGTGTGATGTACACCGTAAAAGTCTCAACAATTCTTGGGTAAATGGTAGAGAGACATAAGGTAAACTCTTCTTACTAGTTAAAAAAAACAAAAAAAAACTTTAGTAATAATATAAAATAAATATTAAAAATACAAAAAAAAGAAAATAAAAGAAAAGAAAAGAAACGAAAATAAAAAAATGCGAGCATATTGAAAAAAAAAATAAAAAAATATGAAACAAACAATTGCGCAAAAATTCATCATGTCTCGTCGGGTAATATTTATATTTGTTACTTTCTAGATTGGTTTGTTATAAATTTATTGGATAACGTTGTGTATGAATATGCGCAGTCCCACATTTATTAATATGGTTTAATGAAACCACGCCTCATCTTATATTATCTTTTTCGTATTAAATAAGAAAATAAACTATTTATTATTTTTTTATATACGAATAATAAATATCCAAGAAAATAAAACCATAACAGAAGAAAATATATTATTGCAGAAATCACAAAGAGTAAAAGAATTTCATATAAGTTCAGATTATTCATTTATTATGAAATTTATATGAATATCGGGAAAAATAATAATAATAACCACTCGTTAATTGGTATAATTATATTTATAAGTACTTATACGAATTGTATTAATATTTGATATGAAATTATTTAACTCTTGAAATATTTTATCATAATATATACAATTGTTGGTGTGTGCATTGTACTTTTATTAAAAAAAAAAAAAAAATACTCGATTAAACTTCCTTCCTCCATTTATTCGCATCTAAGTCGAACTGTATATAAATAAATGAGTTTCCGTATTTAATTAATACACGCAGAGATGCGCTACACAAGTCTGAAAATAACTAATATTATTTAAAAATAGAAGAAATATGAAAAAAGAATTCAAAACAGGTATGTTGAACTTGATGTTGAGATATTTATTTGCATGCACTGCCATTTAATTGACATTGACTTGGTTTTTGTAAATGCAATGTGTATTTAAATATTTGTTGCACTCTACAACAACAACAACAAATATTATAAATAAATAAAAAAATCTTTTCGATAAATGAAATTTTAATTATTTTACTTTCATGAAATTATGGAAATATTGAGTAAATAAATACAAAATACAATTTTTCAGAGGGTAAACAAATTTTTTTATATATAGCAAAAAAAAAAGAGATGAATATGGTTTTGGGTTTAATATAAAATTGGTCTAACCTACAATTATATAGTTAATAATCCAGGAAAGAATGTCATTAGAAAAGGAAGGGAGTGTCCAAAGATTTGATATTAAATGTTTTGAAAAAAAAAAAAACAATTATTTCATTGCAGTAAATAAATAAGCTGAATAGATCACAAGGTACTAATTTTATAGTTCATAGATTGATGACTTTACTCGGGGTTAACTATAGATCATGTTTTTCATTCATGACATAAAAGTTTAAAGTTACTGGCCGAAGAAAAAAGCTACATAATAAAATAAATTTAAAAAAAATAATTTATAGAACGATTACTTGACCGCCTCCAAAAATATATGACTTTCCATAAATTGGTCAACAGAGAACTAACGTGTAGTAATCGGTCTATTGCATTTCTTTAAATTGAAGAACAGAGCTGTGTTCTTTTGGTATTTCCTAATCTGATCCACCCGCATATGCATTTACCTCTTAACAATATATTCAAGCCTGTAGCTACCTACGTACAGGCGAAGCCAGGCTTAGCTCTCTCATCGACAATTTACATACAGCGCTAGTTTTTTTCGCGGTTTATTAGTAGTTAAATTCGAATATTATTTAGGATAAAGCCTGTCGTACAAAGCAAAGCTATGGCTACGGCACTGCATATATCTAATTATATTTGAATAACTTAAATCAGTTTGGTATTTTTGACATTGCTTTATTGCTTTTTCGAAAAAACAATATTTATAGAATACAATTAACTATTAAAAATCATCAAACAATCTCATAATTTACTGCTCAGGTTGAGGCAAGTGAATTAACAGAGCTAAAAGCTGTAGCGCAAAATAGGAGCATCAGTTAACTCTGATCCATCACTTAATGCCGCGCCGCGTTTATTGCGAAATGTCATTGCACATAAGTTACATCATTACCAAAACTACGGAAAAATGAACCGACTTAAATGTAGTTCTATTGCCTAAGTTTAATTTTACTATTAAAGAACATACCTAGCTAATATATTTGTGCGACATTTGTTCATCATCTGAAATTCATATTATTATGTACAAATTTAAAAAATGTTGTAATATTTCCAAAAGAACTATTATGACTTTAAAACGTATACATTTTTTTCTCTCAACAACGGTCAGCTACTTTATTTAATGCAAAGCGACCAAAAACAATCACCCAAATGCTAAGAAGTTTGTATGTAACAATATATTTTAGATGTGGGGTTAAGTCATTTTCATATTAAAACCAACAATATAGAAATTTCTGTATTCGTCTAATGAAATGTTATATTCGACAATTTGTATTGATTGTGAAGTGTATTTTTGCGAACTTATTATACCCAAAACTCTTGCAATATATATTGAAAATACTTAAATGTAAACAGTAAACATTCATAATTATACTTAAGAAAATATACTTATGGTTATGACTATTACTCGTATTTACTACTTAGTTTTAGGTATTCCACAGTAGTTTGTATGAGATAAATATATATATATATATATATAGAATTGCGTTACTATTACCTATCAACAAAAATATATACCTAAAAGCGTTCATTATGTGAGTTGTTGTTATTGTTGTTGTTATAGTGTTTTCTTTTTATTATGACTTCTCGTGGTTTATTTGTTTTGCTTGTTGTATTATTATTATTATTATTATTATTTTTTCTTCTTTCATTGCTTTCAAACATGATTGAAAATTTAAAATAAACAAAAATATAACATCGACAAAACATTGATTATTTATTCATATTTTTCGTAATGAATTTACATTTTTGTTGGTACAAATAATTAATTATGCTAATTAATATTATTGCTACTTAATATTGTGCGAATTTGAATGTGTGTTATTTTTTATTTCTTTTTCTTTGGTTAAACGAAAATCTTGAAATCATCAAATTAATTTAAGCTGGACTTCATAAATTGGATAATATCATTTGTGAAATGTTTTAATTTAATTCTATTTTATAAATGATGGAATTTGAGTGACTCTTGAATGGAATTTTGAATATTATGGTTAAGATTTGTTTGTCGTAGGTGATTGTTGAGTTTATTCGGAAATTGCTGCTGGAGCTATAGAATAAAGTTAATTAGATAGATGGGGGGGGGGATGTAGCTATGATAATAAAAACTGGGTTTATTAGAAAATTTAAAACAAAAATTACGTCGAATTACCAAAATAAACACCTCTGTTAAAGCAGTTCATTTTCCTATTATGTTTATTATACTTTCTAAGACAATTTTACGCAAAGTCGATTCGTATAGAATAAATTTAACGCAACATTTTATTTTTCTAATCCTTTTTTTTTGCCTCCATTTGATCGGTTTATAACGAAACGTTTTCTAAAAAAAATAAGATGTAATCTTTTAAGAATCAATATAGAAACAAACAAGAAAATGTGGCTTTACTATTAAGCAAAACCAACATATATGCGATGTGTATCACCGATTTCACATCTCTTCCATAAAAGTCATGCATGCTCAATTTCCCATAAACGAACATAAAAACTACACATAGTCCATTACAATATATGTATATATCATTCATATCAAAATGTTGATCTAAAATTCAGATGCATCGTATTATTTTCACATCGCTAAACCTAAATAATATTCACCTTCAACATTTAATATAACAAACATATCTAATATTCATATAATAAATATAATATAACACTCGAATGGATGTGTGTATGTGTGTGTGTGTGTGACTTTGAACGCGTGCTAAGTGTCAAAACAAAAATCTCAGAACATTATTTTCATCAGATAGAGCTGATGCTGTGCTGTGTGCTGTGTGCTTGATCATTCTTTTTCTACCACCGAAATTTAAGAAGTTAACATTTTTATACACGTATTTTTCATCGTAGGTATCGTATTGAATATATATATATATATATATATATTCACTGGTAAAATCCTATATTCTGTATGCGGAGATATACACAATTTTATTAGGTAGTACTCTAGTAGAGATACCATAGAAAATTTAGATAAAGAAGAGAAAACCATTAATATGTTAAAAGGTGTATATTTACCAAACTATTATACCTAAATTGTTATAAAAGGTGTGTAGAATAGAGAAGAGGTACGTGGCTATATGGCAAATATGTATACTGATATATAATATATGAACAACCAAATATTATGTATAATTGACACACACTGTATAAAAAGATAGAAAAAAAAAAGAAGAAATAAACCGTTCCAGGTAATATTATATATATTTGATATTCGATGTCGGTAAAGCTATTTAATATATAAAATCAACCATAATTATATTATTATTAGTTTCATCTTTCATAGGCATCATTTATTTCATAAACTTTTTTATTATTAAATAAAATAGAGAATTTTATGTAATTGATGGAAATTGGGTGTTTTGTTATTAAAAATAATAAAATTGATTCGTAGCCCATAGCGTAGGTAAACAAATGTCATATAATTTCTTTCTTTTCTTTTACTTTTTTTTTTGACATTGGCAATTTAATATTTTCTTGTTGGGTAAGTAATAAAATTGAACTATTTCTTCGGTATTCTCGCTTGTATTAAATTTATAGAAAAATGTAATCATTTTATGGCTCCTAGTAATTTTTTTGTTTTCTTTTCTTCTTTTTTTTTTTTTTTGTCCTGCAAGAAATTAATAGCCATGTAATTTAAGTAAGTAATAAAAATAAAATGTCCAATAAAACGATAAAGGGAAATATTGAATTTATAAATATACGAAATGAACATTTATTATTTGGGAGAGATGAGAGAATATCGATGTGCTAAATTCGAACAGCAAAACATAATAGAAATTTCAACGTCAGAATTTAGGTAATAAACGAGATCAAATATGGATACTTTTTTTTGGTTTTGTTTTGTTTTTTTTTTGTTTATTTTAAATCCATTCGTATTTCTTTTTTGAACATTTATATTTATTTCTGACACCAGTTGATGCCGGTATCTGTTATGAATTCGATATAATTTTTCAAATTGATTAGAAGTCTCGAAGCCTGTTCTGGTTTTTATGCAATTCAAATAATCATAGATGGAATTATTAGTTGAGATTGAAAACAAATGTAACTTCGAGTGTAAATTTCAATCTTAAGATTAATTTCAATAATAGAAACGTACTTTTCGCTAAATCGGAATTTACAAAAAAAAAAAAACTAAACGAACACAACCCACATTCAATATCCGATCTTTTCTATAAACATAAATACATAATATAATTTAAATAAGAGAAACAATTATTCGTTTAAATTTCAAGTGTTATCAAATATTTCCAAAAAATGAAAGAAGAAGAAGAAGAAGAAAAAAAAAAACAATTTTATTGATTTAAATCGATCGATTTCACTTCCATTTGAAATCATAATATAAACAATGAACAAATTATATTGCCAACGTAATTAAAAAAAAAAAGAAAAAAAAATAGTCGTGTGCCACGCCACACCACGCACAATATCAAACAATATTAAATAAACATTCATAATAATAATTATAATCTTATCAATGAAAATTATATTTAAAAATTATTATTATTATTATTTTTTTTTTTTGTTCGCATTGATAGATAGATAGATAGATATAATTATTATTCATTTATATAAATAAAATTAAAAACATTATATTAATTGATGATTGTACTGAAGAAATATCAATATTTAATTTACTGTTAAAACAAAAAAAGAAAAAATAATAATAATAATAATAATAATAATCAGAAAAATGTTCAATATACGTAAAAGTCTCTCTGAGTTAAAAGTATATAGTATTTGATATTTTAATTTTAAAAACGAATATACGTAGATTTTAAAGTATTTGGTTATTATGTTTGTCTATTTACATTTTAATATCAGAATTTATAATCGATTTGTCAATTATATGAAATATTGAATATTATTTTGGTTTATTGATTTGTATATAGAAACGGGTAATGGATATTTATGGGCTAATAACAATATGGGCACTTACTATATTTTCTACATATATAATAATATATTAATTTAAAAATATTAATAATGAATAATTTATTACTTGATAATGATGATGATGATGTTTTTATAAAAATGGAAAATTCCGAAAGACGTCGTCGTCTGTGTGTTTGGTGTAACAGAAATATGTATGAAATGGGCGATCATTAGAAAAATAAATATTTAGTACTTTTACTATTTGGTTTGTATCGAATAATATTTTGATTTTGTTTATTTATGCAATTAATGTTGTGATTATGCTAATATTTTTTTGGCCAGATTAGGTAATTGAATAAAATTTTAACGAAATAAACCAGAATAATTTTATTTTTTTTTTTTTGGTTTTTATTGAAATTATAGATAGATAAGCGAACCATCGGTAGTTAATTTTGATATGGTATTTTTTCTCTACGCGGACATCATCGAAAAAACTGGATGTAGAAATTTTAATAGAAATAAAAAAAAATTGTATAGCTCGTGTACCAGAACCACATATAGAAGAGGGAATCATTATTGTTTTGGAACGTATAGTGTCAGCACATTCAGCAGGTGGGAAGAAGTATGATGAATTGATAAATAAATAAATGGAAGCATCGTCAGTTAGACGCGCATAATTAAAAAAAAAAAAGGAATTTATTAATGATAAATATATTAAAACTTATATGATCGACGAATTTTACTTTCACGTAAAATTATAGAATCAATATTTAAAATGAAAACCACCAAACACACACACACACACACACACCACATTTCCATTTACTATTTTTATGCAATTTCTGTTTAAACGCTTTGACAGCCGTATGATTTGAATTCTGTTTTTTGTTAAAATCACACTATTTTCTTATTTTATCTTCTCTATATCTGTAGCAATCTAGCAATAACACAGAGAAAACAATATTTGCTATATTTTGAAATAGTTATATATCTGTATATGTATGTATAATGTATATATATCCCCCATATCCATAACATTTATAATATATCTACATAATAGTGAGAAAAAAAAGAACCACTCATATGTGCAGTGGCATTAAATTGATGGTTTGCAACGCTTGACAAGATTTAAATGGTTGTATAGATGTGTGCTGTTTAAATGAATAATCAAGCGTGACATAAACGCGATGCGCGTAAAACAAAAATAAAAAAAAAAACAAAAAAATGCACATACTTTTTGTGCGAATATCCTATATTCTATTCCGTGTGTGCCACGTTTTATTTTATTTCTCCTACTTATATAAATTTTCTACATATATATATAAAAAAATATATATATATAAATAATTAAGTACTTTACCGCATTTTATAATTTTAACGCACATATTTTATGATTACAATTTACAATATTGCCAAGAAGCAAAAGAACCATACAAAATATTCAAGTTTAATTATCTTTTAAATACTTACTGTATGTATTTTATTTTATAATAAAAATATTTTCTATATAGGTACATATATCTATTTAGACGTAAGAGGTATTACGACGAATATATATAAAATATAAGAAATTTTAATTGTGATAATCGGAATTGTGATAATGGGATAGAGAAAGAAAGAAATAGATATAAGTATTAGAATTTATTTTTATTATTATTATTAAAAAGACATAATTACTTTTATATAGCAATAGCTTATTATATTAAATGATTCGCATATAGCCTAATATAATAATAATAATAAATTTTAGTAGGATTGAAAATGTACCTTTCTTATAATTAATACCTAGAAAACTTTGGTATTCCAATTGTTTTCATTTGAATAATTATAGAAAATCAATTAGCACGTGGATTATAGGTCGATGATTAAGTATATTTATTTATAAAATCACATGAAAATATTATATTATTAATTTCTAATTTAAATCATAATCGGTGTAGGTAACGAATAATATTTCAATATTTAAAATTGATGGGTCCGAAATTTTCATGAAAAAGAAACAAAAATACAAAAATACAAAAAAATAACTATGTATTATAATTATTTATAATGCCAAACGATAAATAGGGAAAACTAAATGCAAATCTACCTAATTTCGATCGAATAATTCTTATATTTATTGTAAATACGACCAACAGTAAGTTCATTTTGATAATAAAAAAAAAAAAAAAAATTTAAAAATTATTATAGCAAGCATATGTAATAGTATTTATGACCTTTGGTCATATCAATAATTAAGTTATCGCAATTTGTTACTCTGGACAGACTACAATTTTAACATAAATTGTTTACGTTTCCCTCTCTAAGTTAAAAGCCATCGATGTGTAATAATATTTTTCGAAATTATTTGCCAATTAAATATTGTGACGTTATAATGTGTTTGAAGCTGATGGTAATACAATTATATTTATATTCTTAGGCGACTGATTATCGGCCGGCCATTCTATTCAAATTCCACATTTAATCATAAGATTTTCAAATTTCATTATAAAATGATTATATACATTTCTCTAGTTTGTCAATAAATACTTTTTTCTTTTTTTTTTCTTCTATAATTGATTGATATGTAATCTGAATTTCTAAACAATTATCTAATTTCGAGAAAAAAATACCCCTACTCACTATGCGTCCTATATCATTGTTTTACTATATGATTATCATATTCATTTATTATTTTGTAATATGTAATGCAATAGCTGTAAAAATTATTATTAAAAATTTCTCAGCATCATTTAACATTTTAATCTATAAATATTAAATAAATAACTTACAATTGATATATCATGAAATCAAATTGACATTATTTATAACATGCCCACTGGCAGATAATAATGGTGTAACTAACCCTTGTTAGCCCCCTTTCATTATTATTATAATGTGTATCAGTTAAATTTATTATAATCAAAATCAACCACAACACACAATTGTTTATTATATATATATTGAGTGTGTGTGTGTGTGTGTGTTGTTTGTTGTGTATGGTACCCGACCATTTAAAACATTCAAAACCATTTAATAATTGAATGAAAATTTCGGAAAAAGTGTCAAATAATGAGTATCCATGATATGTTTATTATTGTTATATAGTTAATTTTTGGAATTAACTATTTTTCTGAAATGTGATTATGAAACCCACAAAAAGTGACAAGAAACACCCGCATATGTTTAATAAATGCAGTCCGAACAGACACAAAAATTCTAAATGAAAATTAATGCATTAAAATTGCATTTGAAAAAAGAAAAAATTGATTATGTTTGATGTTCGCACATAATATATTTTAATTGAAAAAAATTGTTGCCACGATCAAAAATGTTTAAAATCTATACACCAACGACGCGCGCTAAAATGTATGAGTAGTTAACCGAGTTGTCGATAGTTAAGTTATATTATATATTGATTGATAAGTACTTAAATAGGAATGGTGGCAATTTTTAATTTCTAAATTCTATTTTTGATCAGATATCAGAAGTAGACAAAACATTTTGTTTGCTGATTAGTTTTTTTCCCATATATGAGCATTATTTGGTCATGAAATCAATTTTCATTCAATTTTTTTTTGTTTACTTATAGTCTAAGCATTGAATAGAATCAAGAAATTAATATAATATTTTCGTGAATACTTTTTAAAATGATGAGATCTTGATATAGTCAAAATATTCAGATGAAAATTAACTTAAATTTAATTTAAAAAAAAAAAATATGTATAAAAATGTGAAACAGATAAAAAATGTAACTGTTCTGATTTAAAATGGTTTAAAATCAACAATAAATACATCTGTTCAATTTTATTTTTTTTGCTATTTTTAGTATTTAGCTTTACAATTTATCATTTTCGCCTCTACCTCTACATGCTCTTGAATGGAAAAAATTACAAATTATCTTTTTACAAAATTACACAGAAATTGTGTGTGTGTGTTTGTTTTTTTTTTATTGTTTTCTTTTAATATTCTCCTTTTGATGGTTCATCAAAAATTGAAATGGTATTTAAGAGTCTATTGTTAATTTTACCAATGAAAAAATTAATTAGCAATTAATAAATATTTGATATTAAAATTTTTAATTGGCAATTAATTATCTTTATAAGCGAAGTGCATACCAATTATTTTTGTTAAATGTACAAAAATATATATTATAATAAAAGAAAGAAAATATAAATGTAATAATGAAATGCTTTGCATATAATTTTATATTAGGTAAGCATAAAAATAGCGACGAGGTACCTACACATCATAAAAAAAATGGTTAATTACAAGTTTATTTGGCCTTGCGAATTAAATTGAATTTAATTAATAATAAATTAAAGTATCGGTAATTTTTACAGCTGATATTCGCGTCTGAATATAAAATATAATAATTATTTTATTTTTGATTAATTATTATTTGAAAAAATCATTTCAATAGCCGACCATTTTCTGTTTTCCATCACATGGTTTTTTTTTCTTCTTTTTTTTTTATTATTATTATTATTATGTATTTATTAAAAGTTATTATTTGTATGTGATTTTTCTAAAAATGGTTCTGATTTGTTTGAATATAAAAAATAAGCACGTTTCAAATATTAATTATTTATATATTTTTTTTTTCTATAAATTCTAGATTTTATTTTATTTATTAAACCATTTCCGTCTTGACGAAGTTCCCCCCGGACAAGGGGAACAAATGACGGGCTAAAATAAAATAAAATAAATTTTTAATGTTTTTAATTGATATTTTCTTTTAATTACGATCATTTTTTCCATTCAATCAAATCAGTATCATTCATCATTAAACTGAAATCACTATACAAAAAGAAACTAAATAAACATAGGAATTGAAATGAATAATGAAAATTATGTATTCTTAAAATGATTTTCAGATACATTTGAAATAAAAATTAGAAGAAAAAATAAAATAAATATTATTAACGTGCACTTACCATTGGTGAATCATCACCTAAATCGGAGTCTCTATCAATACGTCTTTCGTCCATTGCTGAGTACACTGGAACAGGATCACGGTTTTTAACACGAATTTTGAATTTAGATTATTGCGAGCCAACCAAATTATGGATGTGCTCGCTATATTTATTATTGCTTTTAAACCAAGTTGTTTTTGGAATATAGAAATTGGCTGCGTATTTTTATGTTGCAAATGACTTGCCAATAAATTATCTATTTGATTGATTAAAACACCGCAAACAATTTTGATTAAATATCTGGAAATGAAAAAAATTTCAATAATTTTAATAATATTCAATCGGTTTTCAAATTCGTTTATTGATTATTCGTTATTATTATTATGTAGTTAAAACTGATAGTAGCAGTGAAACGCTGCGCGATTCACATACATATTAGAAAATCGGTGTGAATAAAATTGTTACTGGAGAAATTTCAGCTATCAATTAATGCCATATTCTCGTAATCTTAAATGAAATCGTAAATGAAAATGTTTATCTCAATTATCGCATCGAGTTCAAAGTATGAATTTTTGAAGTGAAATCCGAAATGTAAACAATTAGCTCTCTTCTGTTTATATAAAATGTTAAAACTTCATTATCAAAGAAAAAATATAAAAATCGATCCGAAAAGATATTATTATGCAATTATCAAAATGTGATTTATCGATATTTTAAAGAAAAATATAAAATAAGGAAAGAAAACGATAAGAAAATATATGAAGAATTTGATTGAAAAAGAATTGATTATGTTAAAATTCCAATTGATAAAATAATGTTTCATGCGAAGAATTTTTAATAAATATAGCAAAACTATAGGCAATTGATAATAATTTTGAAAAACATTGATAATAACATTATACATTTGACGTATTAGAAAATAGATAGACAACTAAAAGTGATACGAATATTAATTTTGTTTTTTCTCACGTTTCAGGTAAGGCTGTTGGCCATACAAGTAATATTTCAATTACTTAGGGCCATTTTTTCAAACATGGTTTAACTTTAAACTGAGAGGAAATGTCCGATTTTTGTTGTTTTTTTTCTTCTTCTCATATCTATGTATGTACCTCTATATGCGAACTGTCAAGTCAAAAACCTCGTTTAGTTTTAAGCTCATTTTAAACCATATGATTGAAATAGGTGGGCCTTAATGGAATAAATCACAATGGAAATTAATTTCAATAACATATTATTGAGCTTTTCATCTAGTTTAAATTGATATCGCGGCGCCAAAACAAAAATCAAATTAATTATAAAGATTAGCGTACATTTTCGAAACGTAGAACGAAACCGATCTGAATTATCTGTGTACATTTAATTGACAATCTTTTATTTAAATTTGCACGTGTGTATGAAGAAATGGATTTAATTTTACGTTTCATAAACGCTTTTTGAATGACGCTCAATGAATTTTAAATGAATGTTTTTCTATTTGTCAATTAATTTGACATAGAGTTTAGGTTTTGAATCATATAACACGGCTCTCACTATTCAGATTCACTATAAACACATGCGAATCGATCGATATCGATATTTTCTAAAACTTATATGAAGAAAATGACAATATTTTTGGATGTTTAGAATGTAATTACTGTTTTAAACGTTAAATTTAAAATCATCACATCATCATCGATGATAATAGAATGGTAATAGTGCCGCCTACTGTTAAAATTGATATTAACACCATTTATAGTTGAACGTATTATTATAAAGTTATAATAGGCTATAGGCCTATTGGTAACTAGAAGTCACAATTTATTTATTTTTATTATAGTCCAAAGTAAATGTGTCAGTGGAAGCATGCTATTGAAAGTCTCTATTATCCAGGTAGATTTTATATCCCTGAATTAATTATAATAATTTGTCGACATGAATATTTATGAATAACACAGAAAATCTATTTTTAATCGATCCTTAAAATATATTTAAGAGATTAAATATATATCTATCTATCTATATGAGATTTTTTTTTGTTTGGTTCATCATACCTGCTGTGACACAAAATCAAAGTGTTTTAATATATATAGGATAGTAATAAGCCGGCTATAAAAACAATATTCGATATAAAAACAGTAATTAGCAGAATCTTCTATTTTGTTTTATGTGTTGTATTTTTTTTTTATATTGAAACCGCACATTGCCAATAGTTTAAAGTAATTTCAATGGTGTGGAATGCCAAAGTTCTACAATTGCCTTTTATAAAAGATTATAAATTAAATTTGGAACATTTTTCTTCAACAATTGACAAATTTTGTTTTCACAAATTTCTATCTCAACATTGTTGATAATTGATTTTTCTATTCATATTTTTGTTGGAAAAAGTGGTCCAATGGCTTAAATTGCAAGCAATAAGACTTTAGACGGATGTTTTTTTTCTTTCTTTTCCGCCTAAAGTTAAGGTTGTTTTTCTTGCTTTCCAATTTAATCATTTGCAAATTTTTCCAACAAAAACTATCAAATAAATTTGGATCCATCTCATTCAGATATTAGTTTTAAATTTTTATAACAATTTTCGGACAAAATCTATCATGCAAAGTAAACACAAAATAATTACTATATTTTCAAAGTGGGCAACCGGTAGTTTTAGTCTCAGATTTTATTTCTATTTATCCTTTATCCATACAAATTGCCGCTAAAGCAAAACTTTTATTTAAGCTATTTTTGAATAATAATATTTCACATTACGTTAAAACGCGCAACAATAAAATAAAAATGAAAAAAAATTGAAATATTTATGGTTAATGTATTAGACTCACAATGTTGTTATTTAATGAAATGAAATCCATGCAGCAAAAAAACAAAACAAATGAAAAATTACAAATA
This sequence comes from Catotricha subobsoleta, assembly GCA_011634745.2. Classification (NCBI taxonomy): domain Eukaryota; kingdom Metazoa; phylum Arthropoda; class Insecta; order Diptera; family Cecidomyiidae; genus Catotricha; species Catotricha subobsoleta. The sequence continues at coordinate 5,108 of JAABKK020044113.1, read as the reverse complement.
TTCTTCTATCTCAATAAAGTTCTCAACGCACAAAGTTCATTTACCGCAATAAGTATAAAAATAAGTAATTATATTTAAATAAAAAAAAAAAAAGAAAAAAACTAGGTAAGATGTTGAAAACGATGTGTAAGAATATTAACAATTATATGCAAATTAATTTAACGGCTTATTTAAGTAAATAAACCGAAAAAAAAAAACAAATAACCAACATAAAAGAAATATGTATTTTAAAAAAAAATATAATTTACCTTAAATTTATTTATCTCGCAAAGTAAAGGTGGAAAATCCAAGAACAACAAAAAAAAAAAAACAAATTGCGAAAAAAGTATAATAAAATTGAAGATGAATTATCGCAAACCAAAAACTCTGATGAGTTATTATAAATAAATAATCCCAACACACAGAGAAGTGTACAGTTATTTATTCTTTTTATTACTATATATTTTTGTTTTGTGTTGTGTATAAACGTTATTAATCCGTAATAAGTAATCCAAATAAAAAAACACCACACTCACACACCAAATGGATTATTAATTTTTAACAAAATAAATATATTTATAAAGATTTTTTTTTAATTTTTTTAAAGTATATTTAAGCAATAAATCAATATACTAATCAATAAAACTCTGTTCAAAAATTATTAAAATAAAAAAAAACAAACTTTCACTTAAGTACACACAATAATAAGACGACGACGACAACGACAACGACGTTTACTTTGTACATTGATTTGTTGGATAACCCGATAATGGTGAGATGATGTGAAATTGAACACAAGCAATTATCAATTAGTAAACATTTTTAAATATTTTCAATTTAAAACCATTTGTAAAAAAAACAACAACAACAACGAAAAAATATTTATTTATTTATTTTTTCTCTCGTTAATTGTGTGGATTATTCATGCACTAAAATTTTTTTTTTGGTAAAAATGGTGAAAAATTTGTTTACACACAATTAAATAGTTTTTTTTTGTTTTTTTATCTTTCTTTTTAAAACATTTCATTCATATTTTTGTTTTTCTGATAATCCGTTAGTTAAACTCTATAGCCAAATATGTAAACACATGGTTTTCGAATAAACAACACAAAATTAAAAAAAAAAAAACCAAAAACAAAATAACAGAAAATACTTATATGACCAATTTGCGGTAATATTAAAACTGCACTGAACAAAATTTCTCATTAAATTTTTAACAAAAACACACTTCGCCGAAATTGTACAATTGAACAATATAAACTTATCAGTTAAAATATAAATCGTACTACTGATAAATATTAATATACAAAAACAAAATGAAGCATAAACAATTTAAAAATACCGATTGATTTGTAATACAATTAATAAAATTGATTAATTCTTATATTATTCAGAATTTAATTTATACGCACAGTGAAAGAGAACGATTACATAGATTCAACTACAACCACGTCCGAATCGCGAATGAATATGTTTCACCGAATATACACCAGCAGTGAGTAGATATGCATTCTTGTTATTAAAAAAAATAACAACATAACACAACAGAAACAATCCAGACAAAACACATACGGATCTCTCTTTCTACGTCGCATTGCAATTTGTGTAAATAAATAAAATCGTGAACCGAAACCGAATCGTGTTTGAAATTGGATTTGTGTGCGTGCGTGTGGTAGATGTGTGTAGATGTGTGATGTTAATAGAGAAATGTAAGTAATCGTAAACAGAAAAAGAAAAAAAACGGGGATAAAATCATATATAAGGTTCACGCCTCTAAAGTAGGTGGTGGCCTCTATTCAATATAAAATTTGATTATCTTGTTTATAACGATAATACATAAGTAATAAGTACGATTTAAAAAATTATTATTTTTAATAGCATGTAATAACATAGTTAGTTATATTTGTTTATTCTTATTTTCAATATTTTAAATATACTTTTACCGATTAAAAACATGATAGAAAATGATATTCCCTGCGTGATTTTAGTAAGATAGATCAGTTCTGCTGCGTTGCTTTCTCAACAGTTTTATTAAGTTTTCAGAGGGGATTTAAATCTTTACTAAATTTGCACTCTATTCTCACTGAAATTTTTGTGCATTGAATGATCTTTTATTTATAGAGCAATTCGAATATTATTAATCTATAGTTTTATACAGGGATGGAAAAAATTATGTCTTTTATTAAAAATTACATGACATTTGTCAAAATTGATGATCATAATATTTTTAGTTTAAATCATTTTTTCGAAATCTTTATAAAAAAAAAACAAAAAATGGTAGAAAACTAAGTAAATATCCAGTCTAATGCCAAAAGAATGAAAATAATAATTTATAATGAAAAATAGAATTAAATAACAGTTTTAAAAGATTCAATTTACTCTGAAGTAAAAAAAAAATATCAGTCCTCGTTCATATTCTATTCCAGCGGTGGAATTTTGATTTCAGATATGTTAAAATGAAGCTGTGAAGACGTGTAAAACTTGACAAACTTACCGTGGATTCTCATGAGAACGTCTTGCGTTTTGCGGCAACGTTTTTTCACATTTTTAGGGTTGGTTTAACAAATTTCTTTACATGTGTTTGTGAATAATTGCCATGAATATAACAAAAAAAAAAAATACTTAAGTAAAATCGCAAAACGCAAAACGCAAGACGTTCTCGTGAGAATCCACGGTAACCATTTTGGGTTTTTAAGAAACGTTTTACACGTCTTCACAGCTTCATTTTAACATATTTGAAATCAAAATTCCACCGCAGAATATTAAGCTGATATTACACGTAAGTGTAAGTCAGAGGCGCCGACTACACGGATACAGCCATAGGTAATATAGTTCTTCGAACTAGAATGGAAATGGTGGCGCTAATCGCAGTAAAATGCGAGTATCAACATGAAAAGACATTTCTGAGTTAATTTCATACGAATTTAATAAAAAATAACATTTCTGAGTAGATTTTTACACTGAGACGTCATTTCATGTCGATACTCTCATTTTAGTGTGATCAGCGCCACCATTTCCATTCTAGTTCGAAGAACTATATTACCTCTGAGTACAGCTCGATGATACTATAATACAATGATAGACAATGTCGATAATTTTTCACTCTAAAAATTAGGCTTCTTTGAAGGAATGGCATGTATGTTAATTCTAATCCCATAATTTTATTTTTATGTTAACGCAATACAAACAGCAATGCAAAATACTACATACAATATCGATGATCTACAAGAAAAGAAATACGTGCCACTCCTTCAAAAGGGTCTCAAACTCAACCAATATTACCGAAAGTGTCTGTCTATTAAAGTGAGTAAAAGTGGCCAAATTCAATTCTGAACAACATTTGTTCGGGAGGTTTTCTTATAAACCCCTCCTTCCATCCCCTCAAGAGCCCTAAAATTTTGTATGAAGTCAAAGGAAATAATGTATGGGCAACTGCAGAACTTTGCAAAAACATTTTTTTTATGGTGAATTAAAAAGAAAAGGTCAACGCGATTTTTATTGTACGAGTACTTTTTCTTTATCTTTGTCCGGACTTGTCCACTTTTTAAGTACCCTCTCTTCCGAACGTCTGTAATTAAAAAAAAAAAACGAATTTCATCAATTATTTCGAGCTTATATAAATTAAAATAGAAAACGAACGACGTTTAATTTTTTTTTACCCTGCTCCTTCTTATATCCGTTTATCTCCACTTATTTCAACCTCCTCCCCTCCTCCAAATCTGGACGTTCTTTATGGACGACTTTTTACCCCCTCCGGAAAACAAAAGCGTGCACATTCATTTTCGTTCACTAAAATTGAGACAACGGTTCATTTTCAGCTTCAAATTTTTTCATTGTAGTGCACTTGCACTTACGTCACTTACTTGTAAGTGTAATACCAGCTTTAAGTAATTAAAAAATGGAAAATAAAGTTCTCCTCTTCTTATTAATTTACATTTCGAAAAATTGTTGTCGCGAATCGCTCTAGTGTAAGAAATCGTAGAATACTTAAAATACGTAAAATTTTTATTTTTCAAGCAGTAACAGGAAATTTGGTAAGTATAAATAAAGTAATTTCAAAATTTGATTTTTGTAGTTCTAACTATTTCTTAAACTAATTTTAATTAGGAAAAATAATAAGCAGATTTTATATTTATGTATAATGTATATTGTATATACTAAATACTTAAATATAAGCAACTGATTCGTAAAATATATTACTTTTATATTGCATAAGACACCAACCGGAAATAATGTGTCGAAAACTTCAAGTTTGGATAATATTTATTTAATTAATGTTTTTATTTTATTTATAAATGCATAATTTCATCTTTTAAAAGTAGCTGTAAATTTGATTTATATTAATTATGCATTCTATTGTCAAGCGTACCACATACAAAAGTGCACGTAATTTGCACATGCGTTTCCCACAATTTATCTTCTTTGAATGTAACCAAGATAAAGTGATAATATAATAACATAATTGAACATAAATGTACAAAAGAGGCGTATAAAAGTTGCATAGATATTGAAACTCATGACGAATTAATTAATGGTGTAAATGTGGTAAATAAATTTGGATAATTAAGTTTATAAATTTGCCAGTCTTGTTAAACATTATGATCATACATATATAGTTGTTGATTAACTTATATTTATATATATCATCCCCTTTATAATTACTGTAGTTTATAAAAGGGAGGCAATCAATTATCATTATTTTTCAATAATACTGAATGAAAATTTTATTTTATACAAACCAGAAATTTCAAATCATATGTGCATGCAGAGTATATGTTATAGCATTATTGAGTAATGGTGCGTTTATTTGATATATATAAATATATATGTATTAGCAATTCCAAGATCGCGTCCGTCACGCCAGCGCACGACTTTTGGATTTAGGACTATCAGACCATTGTCCTAAAATGACCCCAATTAGTCCTAATTGTCCTACCACAAATTATCATTTGTCCTAATTTGTCCGAAAAATGTACTTTTGTCCTAAACGTTTGACAAAGGCAAAATTTATTATATAATGAGCCATTTTCTTAGGATTCGCATTTTATTTCCACCACGCGACGCTAGTAGTAGGGGGGGTACAGTGTTTGACGGCAAAAATCGGTGCGTAAAAGTGAAAAATAAAAGTA
>JAABKK020044112.1:0-134758 GCA_011634745.2 Catotricha subobsoleta | reverse complement strand
ATAAATTTGATGCAAAAGGTTGTATCTGTATATTGATAACGTATACAGATACAACCTTTTGCATCAAATTTATGTTTCAAGATGTCTTACTTTTGAACTGGCACAGCGATATGTACTTTACAATGATTTTAGTCTGAGCTAAGAAACTCTAGACTTAATCGTGTATCATCCAAATTAATGCCTTTTACGGAATCGATACTTACAGTCCTAATGAATTGATTGATTAAAGATTAATACATAATTATATTATCTGTAATACAGATAATTAATTTATTGAATGTTATACATTATAGTTATATTATCGAAAGTTAATTGATTTAAATAAAAATAATTTTGACCGAACAACAAATGAACCGAATTATATTCATGAATCAATTTATAATATCCTCTGAGGCGGACTGAGTATAAAATGCGGGTGAGGCTTTTGCCTTTTAAAGTTTTTGAAGCTTTCAGTAAAAATATTGGTAGCTTTTACTAAGCAAAAGACTATGAATTGGAATAGTTTTAAACTCACAACCGCTGGCATGTTAATGATTAGGATGTTGAGGTCGTTGGGATACAATACAAGTAACTTACGCCAGATAAAACGATTGTATATATCAAAGTATAACAACAAAAAAATACTAAGTTAGTTTTTTTTATTATTGACTGAGGCTTTTAATTCAAAATTATACGGGTAGGTTATATTTTTATGCCAATCCGGCCCTGAATATCCTTATAATATAATAAACGGCTTTTAATTTTCCACGATTAATACTAAATATTGAATATACATATTAGTTTTTATTAAAATAATAAATAATTACACAAAAATAAACCATATTTTGCTTTGCTCACAATGCGATAAATGAAAAAAAAGAAAACCATTTAATCAAGATTAAATTAAACTATCGTTAATACTTCATAAATGAAAACAGAGGGTAAAGGAATATTTAATAAGTTTGCATAATATGTATTTTAAATATACAACTACAAACATTTTCGTTTTGAAGGGAATCCAGTAAATGACAAACAAACGACGCAGGCTAGTCTATTTATGTAAATTCCAATTATATACGTTTTCAGTTTAATTTGAAAAAATAAAACAAGCTACCAATGGACTGGTACACGGCTTCATTTTTGTATGAAATTAAAAGAAAAAAGTTAGTATATATATTTTTGTTAAAAAAAAATTCTGAGTCTTTTGGTATATCGACCATCAAAATCCGCCTGGCCAATCCTGAATTCCAGAAAAAAGTATTCAAAAAAACAAAAAAACAAAATTGTCAAACCAATAAGTACGGACGAAAAATTTGGATATTTTTCCTATAAATCGGATATTTTTCCCATTTTTGAGGAATGTAACAAAGTTTATGGGAAAATATCCGATTTATGGGAAGAATATCGAAAAGTTATGGGAAAAATATCCAAAAGTTATGGGAAAAATATCCGATTTATGGGGAAAATATCCGAATTTATGGGAACAATATATTTAACCAATCAGTAGGTCTTGAATTATTTTTTTCAGAAAAAAAAAATGAAGTAAAACAAGTAAAATAATAAATAAATAAAAGCCAGAGTAGATATTAAAAGAAAGTAGATTTTTTTTGTATTTACATTTCAATTAGTTACCATTTATATTTGTTTTTCTTTGTCGTTTATTTTTTGTTCGTACTGCAATTAGGTAACGTGGGTTGTGTATATGTTTGAATGTAGGACTTGTGCGTAGAAGTAGTTACATAAAAACTTACGAATTTATATAAAAATTTCAGTGTTATGCAGGGCTAATTCGAGCTAACTAATTGAATACGTACACTTAATTCAACTTAAAAATTTATTAACACCTTTCAATGTGACGGATTTATGGTCCAGTGCATTTAGATAGATATACATTTAACTATTATTAATATAAATATGGGTGCCTATATAACATAACATATACTGTATTTATTATTTATAAATAATATACAAATGGACTCTAATTGTATACAAAAAAAATAAAATAAACGTACGTTTCTATATAGTAGCTATGGGAATTTAATTTTAAGTTTAAATTAAATTCACCTGCAGTTAGTAGATAGTTGTGTATCATGTTATACTAAATAGGGAAGAATCATGCTGTGATTCGAATAAGCGATTTAATCAACAATAGTATATTTATTAGGTGGATATTTTTTTTATTCGTTAATTAATTGTAGTAAGTATTTTACATAGTTTCCAATATTTTATTAATAAAATAACTGAGTTAACGCAATTTTAGATAACATGCTCATTAACTCAATCAAATTAAAAAAGAAAATCTGGGATAACTAGTGATGATTTTATTGTGAGCTCTGTTGGCTCATTTATAGCCGATAATAATGAATTTAATTTAAAAGGTAACAGAACAAAATCAATTTAACTTTTCTTCAACCGTTCAGAAATAGGTGTTTCTAGTAAAATACTTGTATTGGTTACCAGCGATATAGCATAATAATATTAGCTGAGGAAGTCTGGTGCTAGAAATCTCTTAAAGATGAAACAAGATAAGAAATTTAGAAAATGGTTGTAAACATTTGTTAATGATGAAAAGAAAAATCGAAATGAGGTGAGGAGTAAAAAAACATTCAATAACAAATTAATGTAAATAAAAGAGTGCAAAGTTTTAGCTCAAAATAGAGTTATCTTTCAAATGTCTTCAATTTATTGTATAATCGTGAAAATAAAACTATTTTCTATTAAAATTATTGTTTCTGGTACTATTGACTTTAAAATTTATCATAAAAAGAATGAAAAATGTTGTTAATGATTGCTAAATAGTATATTTTATTAGGTGTTTCTAAAAACATTTATGAAAAAGTTGCAAAATTTCCGGAAATGGAAACGTTTCCAAAATTTATAATTTCCGGAAAACTATCATCTCTGTTGTAAATTTTTCTTAATAATATAGATCGAACCTAAGTAAATTATAATAAATTTAATTTTAACAGATTTTTTCTCTATAATGTATATTATACAGTATACCTATTACTATTACCTACATTGAATAATTATATTCAAACCGTACAAATAGCAGTTTCTTTTCTTTTTTTTATTTTTATTCATTTTTTAATTGGATATTAATTTGCCCATTTATTAAATCTCATAAAAAAATATGTACTCACTGCGTACAAAACTGTTCAATGTAAAATATTATAATCGGATATAAAAAGAATAATTAATAATATCATTTATATAAATATTATAGTGATTTGAACTCTTTTACAGGCAATATCAACTCAGGCATTAAAAAAGCTTTTCAGCAAAACTTTATTGCAATAAATTTTCTTATTCAAATACCGAAATATAACTTTTAAAGGTGAAATTCTGCTGACAACACAAAAAAAAATCTTTTGCCCATTAAAACTTTCTCTTTTTTTTTTTTATTAATTTTGCGCAATGCCGGCAGGTATGTTAATTCCCTTACAAATGTAGAAATATATAAAGATATGCGATGAGGATTAACATCAAGTACAAATAGGATATTCATTATTTTTATAGATAAATGCATTTATGCATATTTTAATCCTGGATAGATACTTTATAAATTTAGTAAACAAACTTAATTTTTCAGCAATCTCGATATACATTGTAAGTACATATACATACACTCTATATATATATATATATATATATATGTTAAACAATATTTTACTAACATGATACTATGTAAAAGATTTTGCTTAACATAATACTTTATAGTGGGGGTGTACTTGATATAGTTTTATAATATTTAAATTATGTATAGTGAAAAAGTTAACTTGTCCTGGATGGGTACACCTACCCTACCCAGAATTCAAATTCCTTCCATCTAGCTCTATACTTACCATTATTTTTACGTTTTTACTTTTAACTCAAACTACTACTGGAACGCTAATATAACAAGCGCAAAAAAGTTTTTAAAGTACATTTAATTTCTGTACGCTTTTTTTAGTTTTAAATTGGCTATGCTCTCTAAAATTTACAAGGCAGCAGAGCAGAGTGCAACCAGCAACGCGAATGAAATGAAATTCAAGTAAATGAGTTCAAGTGAATAATAAATTACACCTTTGAGGTAAAATTTGCGTGTGTGTGTGTTGGTGTTTCTAACTAATTCTATGTGTGGTGAATATGAATTGCACAACTGGAGTAGCGCGACATTCAACCAACGAACATATTAATATTTTATTATAATATGAATACTATTACTACTAACGTATATATATATAATAAAATTCTTTGTATTTCAATAAAATTTAAATTACTTTTATTAATAGGCCTATAACGACAGTTTTTATTCCATTTTTTTTTGTGATTGTATTTTACGGACCTAATTTTGAGTTATAAAATTTTATGTATAATTAGATCGTTATATTAATTTTTAAAAATGAATGTATTACATTTGGTTTGAATTACCTTGCCATGTAATTTGCATACTTAATAATTAAGAATACATAAAACTAAATTAAATAGTTTGCTAATTGTAGTCGGTTGTCGTAGTTAAATTATTTAAAATAAAATATGAAAGCGAAAAGTAGGTAGTTGCTTTGAAATCAAATATGTATTTTAATTGTTTTTTTTTAAATTTTTATTTTAATCAATTAATTTCAATTATTTACGTATAAGAAAAGGTAAATTCTGCATGTCAAATTTTAAATGAAATTGTTTTATCATAACCTTTATAGTTTATACCTACCTATAGTTCAAGAATAAAAGATATTCGAATTTCAAAATTTTACTTGTCAAATCTACTTCAGAAATAGATTCATTCCATTGACCGTATTACTTCTTGTTGGTCATTTAAATAAATTTAGATTAGTGAGGTCTCGAAAATTGTATACATAGTAAACAATGGTTTCTTTCGTGGTACATAGTTATCAATATGTCAATTCTTAATCGAATCAGTTCAATTCTGTCACAATTACTTGAAACCAACATTTTATTATTGATACATATTCATTATTATCTAATTATAGTTCTAATCTTCTAGAGTTAATTCATACAATTATTTACGCATTTACAGTTAATTCATACCCTGGATGGAAAAGAATCTATGAAAATTCTTTAGAAATCTTGCAAAATTCCTTGCCAATGATTCTCAAGAAATTTTAATTCTTTGGAAAAAAAAAATTATTATTTTTTTCAATGAATTAATTTATTTTTTATTTTTTCCATTAGTTTGGTTCTTGAGAGCAAAACATATTTTTTTTTTAAATTTTTTGAGAAATTTTTCGAATCGCCAAAGATTTTTCAGAAAATTTCAAAGACTTATTTTCCATTGGTGTAGTTCAATTTGCGCATATTCTCATTTAACAATTATTAACCATTATTAGTTATTTATTATTATACAAATTACATATGGATTTATTTAATTACATTTCTCTACTCTCTACATTATAGTACTTAAAAATGTATACCTTGGAAGATTATTTTTGTGATAAATTGCATATAAAGAAAACAATAGTTCTAGTAATGAAGAGGCTATAAAAAGAAAGCTTTTTATTTTGAAGACTAATTGTTGTACAATTAGATTTTTTTTTATGCGTAATATGGCTCAAAAATTCAAAAATGTAAGTATGATGAGGGTAAAAAAGCATAAAAAATATATTATTTAATATTTTGTTATTTGCATTGCATGTAAGTGTGTTTGAACAACCGCTACCTAAAAAACGTGTAAGCTACAAATTAAAATCCATTGAATATTCAATAAAAATAAAAAAAAAATGAAAAAAAAATGAAAATAAAAAATGCAGTGATTAAAAAACGATATTTTTTTTAAAATATATTTTTGGTTATCTATATGCAAAGTACGTAACGTACTGTAGGTAACTACTATTGCGACGCTGCTTTTGGAGAAAAACGTTTCATTCAAGCAATTTTGAAATGGTTTAATTAAAAAAATGGTCTTGTTTTGTTTGCGTGTACGATTCCATAATATTCGATGTAAAAAAATATTATCAATCCTTTTATGGAAAACCTTTAGGGAAATTCAATTGAATATTTTTCGCTTCAAATTAATTGAAAAATGTGAGGTTTTTTTTTTATGAATAATAGAGACGCGGAATAAAACAAACAAAACATTCTTTTTTCATTACCAATATCTAGTGTTAGTACTTTCCATATTTAATAAATAAATCAATTCATTTCATATTTTTTTTTATTTTAAGTTGTAATACTTTCTGTTCCTGTGATATATTATAATATTATATTAATTTTTTTATGGAACATTACATTTAAAAAACTCAATTTTGGAGAAAAATGAAAACAAATACGTAACGTATAAACTATGCTTTCGCGCCAAACAAATATCAAATTAAATGATTTTCGAATGGCAATGTAGAATTTGATTGATTTGTAAATTTCTTGAATATCCTTGTGACGATCTATTAACTTAATTTACTAAATTAATTATAACTTTGGAATTTATTGCTAACACAATAGTTCAAACCTCCACAATATCCTTATTTCATTACATTAGCAATATTATATACCGACATAATCAATTATTAAAATTTTAATATTTTATTCATTACCCTTATTCTTTTATTGTATGAAAAAAAAAGAAGAAAAACCACACTGAAAAACAAAAATAAACATGTACAATATTTCGTATAAAACATAAGAGAGCGATCTCATCTATTTAATTATTTTTTAACATGTTTCTATATGCAAAACATTTCTACTTAATTATTTCACAACTACAAATATTCTGTACTCTAGCAATGACTAAATGAGAGAACTTAAGCATTTTAATAAAACATATTTGATTGTTTCATATTAAGAAATGTTAATTTAATTATGTTTACATGTTAAATAATAATATATTATCTAACTATACTCGACTACTTATACCCTTTTTTTGTAAAAAAAAAAATAAAAAAATAAAAAAAAACCTTTTGTCGTTTGTATATGTTTTACTGTAAGTAGTAGTAATATTTGCTGTAAGTGTGAGAGCTCTAATCTTTGAAAACATAAATTATGTTGCGGAATAATATAAATATGAGCAAACACTAGCCCGAAATAATAAGTTGTAAACCGGAATGCAATTACAATGAATGAATAAAATTTTAATTATAATTCAAGTTTCAAGTTATGTATTGTGTGTAGAATTTATTATCGCACAATTAATAAAAATAAATTTATTAAATTTAATATTTACTTGTATCATATTAACTAATGATATTTCGCTGGAAGTTGGAGCGCATTATGCATAAAAGGCTCTATGCTTCGCCATTCAATAAATTTAAATTCAGTTTTGAAATATATTAAACTGAATACTAAAATAAACACGAGTAGTTGAGTCGCACCGTCTATAATGACATACCAACACGCGATATTTTTGCAAGGCAGATTTACTAGGCATTTGGGTTTAATATAAAAAAAAAGAAAGAAGGAAAACTGGAATAAAAATGGTTCCACACTGAAGAACATTGGTGCAGAGCTTCATTTATTCATGTTGGTAAATGTACACTATTGTTTTTTCGAAATTATTGATATGATTTAATTTTCTTGGAGAACTAATAATCAAATAACTATAATTCAGTCAGCTGCAAAAAACTTAATAATTCTAAGTCGGATAGGTGTATTGTCTAATTCATTTTTTTTTTCAACTACTTAAAGTAAACATTCGAACACAAGAGTAAAAATTTTAGCGATCACAATTCTTTATTAACTTTGGTTTATTTAAAATAAACCAAAAATTAAAAAAATTAATGAAGCAAAAGGATTATATTTACATAGACAAGACAGCGCCAAAACATTTTTATTTTCTATTTGACTATTTGTAATTTGTAGGTATCTATTTTTTTTTTTAATGTTGACTGTTTGCGTTTTAAATTAAACGTTCAAATAAAGACATATAATATAACCTAGAAGAGCTGACGATGAATTAGTATCCAACTGAACTCTGAATAAACATATTATAGCGCTAGTTATATGAAACCCCGCGTAGATTGTTAAAAAATTAATTGTTTGCAATTTTTCTTCTTTGTTATTTATTTTAATTCCATATATCTATAAAAGCACAGGCAAAAAAGAAAACGAAATTCAAAAATAATAATAATAATAATAATAATAATAATAATAATAATAATAATAATAATAATAATAATAATAATATTAATGATAATAATAATACAGAGAGAAATAAAACAAATACATTAATAAAATATTATTATTGCATCAGGTTTTTTTAATCTTGATTATAAAATACTAATTCGGCGTATATTATAGCTAACAGAGAGATAGACCCAAATGACTAGTCGCTGTCGCTAGTAAAATGAATGTAAAATGGAAAAATAATTGATAATGGTTATGGTTTTAACAAGACAGAGTCGCCTTGTCTTGTCATCGTATAACATCTTATCGCTCGATCTTACCTATACGTTTTGTTGTTGTTGTTTCTTCATTTATATATATATATTTTTTTTATTATCGGTTATGTTTATGGGCTCCGGTGTGTTATTTTGACACAAAACTAACTTTCAGGAATGAATGAAGAATATTTCTCTGTTTTATTTCAGATAAGCAAATAAGATTAAATTAAATTTAAATATTAATTAGTTATTATATTTTTCAATATTAAATGAATACTCTGCTGGTGATGACAAAAAAAAAATGTTTTTTTTTTATTATTATTTTTATAAAACATTAAAAAACATGGAAAAATGTTGTTATCTCGTATCATAAATTTTTTAAAACATTTTTTTTTTCTTTATTTTACTTTGGTTGCTAGTTTTTGATCGTCTGTTTTTGCTAATTAAAACATTTTCTAGGATGTTTATACAACATAATAAATATGAGGTCACTTCACTCTGAGCTGTTAATTATACTACCTGCAAATGTATGCTGATTCAGTGGATATAAATTATGTTAAATGTTGTAACAATTTACAGTACAAAAGATCATGGGAATTGTTTAACTATATTGTGTGTATATGGTTATATATGTGTGTGCTTTTTCTAACAAAAAAAAATTAAATTATTGTTTTGTAAGAAAATCAGTGTTTTTGTGCTCAAAATCATATTTAAATATCCATGACATAATAACATTTTATAATTCACATTTCAGAGATAAGATAAGACAGTAACAACATTAAAAACTAAATATTTATTATATGAAAATGATTGCCCTTTCTTTTCAATGCTAAATAAATACGAAAAAAAAGCCCTTCTGCTTAAAAGCAACCATATTTTTAAAATTTCATCAAATTTAATATGTCGAATGGAAGTACCTTTGTCCATTGGTAGATTTTCTTCATTGATTAATAAATGTCTACAAAACAAATCACTTTGATGGTTACACGATTTTACAATTTCTTTTTTTAAAAAAAAAAAAAAAGAAGATACATAACTAATGAATTTAAAATTTCATCATGAAAGAGCTTGATTCGATTGTTGTGCGTTGAATATACTTAGATTTGTTTTTTTTTTTCGTTAAGTTGATACTTATATGGACATTCCATATTATCTCGTAACATCCAAATTTATTAAAAATCTTTTTTCTCTGAAATAATAAACCACAATATATAATTACCAAGCCAATGAAAAAAATATTATTCTTTTTTTTGTAAATTTAGAACAGATATTTAAATATTTGGATATAATCAATTGTATTTGACTGTATTTTAATAAAACAAAAATTATTTATTATAGCTTTTAGTATTTCATATAAAAACAAAAGAGATCTGATAAGCCTAAATGAAGTGCGGATAACGGATTTTTGTTTGCCTTTTACATCCATTCAATATTCTCAATAGAAACATATAGCTCATATCAACATATTAATAATAATCCTTTGATAACAATTTCACAATTCACTCTCATTTCAATCAGTATCGGATCAGCTTTCATATTCAATGCGCAAATATTATACGTAAATAAAGCAGCATATGTACAAAATAATGATTATTACATAGCATTACTAATATTATTTCTCACCGTTATTAATGTAAATACATACGTATTGATTTGGCATCATGCATCCATGTTTGGAATATATACCAACAATTGAATCCTTGGAAAATCCGATCATACCAAATTAAACTAAATACATTGGTTGAAAAGGATTATCAAAATTGACTTTGGTTTGCTGGTGTTTTTACTCAATATACAAATATTTAGTACAGTGTGAGCCATTGTGGTTTGGTTATATCATATCAATATTACTATAAAATAGAGTTAAAGCTTTAATTAAATATTATATTGGAAATATAATCGTAGGCTTCAAATCATATTTTCAAATATATTTTATTAATAATCCATGAAAACTAATACAAATAGAAATCCTGAAGCTATTTATACATTTGATCTGTATTATTTATTGTTAATTAAATATGGCAATTTGAAATTCATGTGTTAAAGGTAAAATAATACTGATTTTAATATTTATTAAATATTTATGCTTAGAAGCATTGTTTTTGGATTTCGTCAATTTCAACGGTTTAATACCATTTTAATACGTATTTTGATTACTCCCATCACTGCGGGTAGTAACATAAGCTGTCACTTAACGCTTACTATAATACATACATAACATATATATTGCTACATTTGAAACTAACAGAAATAATATTCCATTTGCATTCTAGTCTTATATGTACCAATGTCTGGGACTCCAAATTGAACAATTAACTTTAATTATTATTAAAAACATTTACCGACCCGACAGTGACTGTCAAATAAGGTCAAGTCCTGGCTATAGTCATTTTCTTAATTTATCTCGTTCTTATTTATAGCATCTTCATTAATTCGCTCCCGATTCTTGAAACGATTGGTACAAAATCAGAGCCCGATCAATTTGTACGAAATTTTAACATTTTTTTTTTTTAATTTAAGCGATTTTTTTTCAGGGCAATTGCTTTTTAAAGTGAACCTATAAATCTAACTAATTAGATTTCTCATGCCAAATCTGCTCTCAGAGTGCAGTTTATAGAAATAATGCAATTCTTAGCTCTAAATTCATAAAAACGATGAATATGAAAATTTAGCAAAAACGAATTAGAAAATACTAACAATTATATCACCTATTGTTAATGGTAAAAAACGATTTTATAAAATCCTTTGACGAACGATAAGTTCATATATAAAATAAAAATATTTCTCTTAAAATATTCAGGTAAATCAAAATATAGTTAATATAGATGATGAATTATTTACATGTGATTCCGTAATTACACCAAAAAAAAGTTGTTAAATGGCATTATATGATTATAACTTATAAGTATATCATTACTATCATTACTTTGTATACTTTGTACAATATTTGCATAGGTAAAATCAAAATTTTAATGCATTTAGAAAGTTTTCAAAACAATACCAACAATATTATTAAGGTAATGTATTTTAAATCCTTTTAGCTAAACACTCTTGGTTAAACGTTACGAGCTTAATAATATTAGTATGTGTATACACGTATGTTGAAAAATTGTTTCTATAAAGTCGAAGCTACAACGAAAAACTATTTGTGCATTTGATAAAATCCATGAATAGCAATATTATATTTTATACATATATATATATAGAACTAAATTCCTATACCATTCTATTTTCTATAACCAGCAATAATGATTTATTGTTGAGATAATGTTATTATTGAAATATTAAAAACAATTATGTACAAAATATTAAGCATTTTCATTACACATTATTATATTATATAATGTTTTTAATGGGTATTTTCAAAATTAATTTATAATGCATTTTCTATTCATTATACGCTATTTTATCGGCTCAAAAGTAATAGTTAAAAGTGATTCCAAAAACATTTGAACTAACAAAAATACTGAATAATAAATATTCGGTATTTATTCTATATTACAACATTTTGTTATGTGGTTTCAGTTATTTTGGATTATTTGAAAATAAAGCAATCGGTATTCAATTTATTGAAATATATTTAATCTTTCTAAAAAATTATAGTGATCTGTGTATGATGACAATTCGAGTATATATATACAATACTCCTGAGGGAACCAAATAAAATCATATTTTATAAATTATAATACTTGAAGTTTTTTTGATTGCGTGAAAGTTGGTGAAATGTTTTTGTTTATTACTTTTCGTTAAAATGCTAATACAATTTCTAAAAAAAAATCATAGAAAACGCAAGGTAAGAGATAAAATGAAATCTGTGAATATTTGGAAGAGAAGAACTCTTACAACTAATAACTCACGCTTTCAAAACGAAAATATTTATTTCGGTACGTAGTTAAAAATTAAGAAAGAATAGTAAACTGACTAAGAATATTACAACCAAATTATTATCTTTTGACCCAATTAAACGATAAACAGTCTTTTATAACTTTTACTTAATTTTTGAAAAATTTCGATTTTTTTTTATGAAAAAAACAAAATATTGGTTTGGTAAATTTTTTAAAATTTCTATTTAGTTTTTTAATATTCTTAAAAAAAATGAAGTCGTGTAGTAAACAATTAATAAACAGTGGCAAATGGCATTGATTCAAAAAAAAAAAAGCATTTAATTCTTACTGAAAACGAACAACACATTAATTATAATACAAAACAAAGAAGAAAAAAATGCATTTTACTTTTGTAGAAATATCTGAAAGTAAAATAACACGTACATAATTGCACAGTTAAAGATATTAATTATATTTATGCTTCTGACGCAGCGACTAAAATAATAATCACATTATCTATGCTATAGGTTACCAACCTTTTAAATGAATTCAAACTATAAGTATACAATTAGCAAAAAGTCAACAATTTTTTGTTATCGCAACGTTTGTTTTCTAATCGATTTATTTACTTTTGATTATATTTCTTAAAGAAAGTAAGAGACGTTTTTGTGTATACTTATGTGTCGCTGTAGACATTTCATATATTTCAACTTTTTGTTATAACTCTTAAAGCTCATTGTTTATAACACCGACTTTCATACGTTTTTTCTTTTGTTTTTCTTTCGTATACATGAAACTTGTGTAGTGTAAATTATGTTTTTTAATTTGATATATTTCTGTATTTATTTATATTTTGTTTTTTTTTTATAAAATTATTTTGGAATCCTCCTCAAATATGTTTCTCTTGTACAATGTTCAGCTACCTACTGACGTTGTTATATTATTATATAGAACATAAATTGCTTTATAATTATGTCGGCATACAACAAAGCGTGCATGCATGTCTTCTTAAAATAACTTTTTAGTTTACTGTAATGGGAATTGGTATAATGAGTAAATAGACTGATATGTACATAACTTCATATAACAGCAGCCAGCCAGCCAGCCAGTCACACAAAAGACAAAACCATATCATATATTAAATATGTATCCAGGTATTTTATACATTTTACATATATGAATTTTTATGATATACATTTAACGTACATTACCTCCATTCAAATATCTTATTCCATTTAACTTTTGTGTGTATTGCTACCAATTTTATATTATTGTTTTTGTTTTTTCGTATATTTTCACTTTTATTACCAAGATTCAACTGTTTCTACTATTCGACATATTAAATGATTAATGTTCTTAAAACATAAGTTAAACAAATTTAATGAATATATAATATAAGTTGTTCCGCTTGAATCGCGATAGGTATAACAAAAATATGGATATGAAAAATGTTTATAATATGCGCATTTACGCTTATTTATGAAAATATTATTACTTTTATATTTAATGAACGAGCGAATACAAATAAATAAAAACGTTTATACAACGTTCAATATAAATAAATTAATTTCTTGTAAATATACATCATAAAGGCAACCAAACCAACAACAATATCTATATTAAGATACTAATATACAGCTACACTATCACAAGTAAAACCATTAACTATAATATTTAGATGGTGATTAAGGCAGAAAAACCATTATAAACCATTCCGCTTAACATGTCCTAGTAATTAACTTCTGTATACGCGCGTTTAATAAACTTCAAAATTACATCCCATCATTTTTCAATAATTTAGAGCTACAACAAGAGAATTTTAAATAAATATTAGCGCACAATCATGGAACAAATAAACAAAAAAACATACAAAATAAATCCTCCAGTAAAACAATGAATAAAAAAGTACAACTGTGAGCCTGTGACTAATAAGCACCTGAATCATATCGGTGTGGCGTAATCAGCTTTTCATTTTGTTCTGTTTTCTTTTATATTATCAATTTTAGTGAAGAAGATAAAGGAAACTTAAGCCACCCACCAGGTAAAGATCTCTAGTAAATTAGAGGCATTTTGCTTGCGAGTTTGAATTATATTGTATGTAAGAATCATTTATTTATATAATAGCACAAGTCAGGCATTAAAATAAGCTGTAGCTCGACAGAAAAAATGCAGTTGGACCGAGCGAAAATGCAGATGGAAATTAAAACCAAAATCGCAATCGTCGATGGTTGTTTGGAAAAATAGTATCTTTTTTCACTTTCACAAAAGTCAGCTAGGGGACAGCGCGGATTTTTTCGCGGTATTTTTGGAGTAATAGTATCATTTTTCACTTTCTCAATATTTCAAAATGCAGTTCACCAAATTTCTATTTTATTTTCTGGCACAAGTATTATTTAATGTAAATAAATCAATACAAAATCAAGTCGAATTGTTATTATTTAAGAATAATGTATTAAATAATTAGAAAATTTATTCGAAATTACTGTACTTATATGCGTTATTTCAGTTTTTATTGACAAAAAATTAATAAACAACATAAGCATTTTATTAACTTGGATTTATTTATATATATATATTATATATATTTGCTAAGTATAAGCGGAGTTTGACAAGTTTTTTTGCGCAATGATCACTTGAGAATGGTAAGAGCTACAGCAATATTATTGTTTGATTTGGAAAGAGCATAGTTTAAAAACCTGTTACCTATTAATAGTTAATAGGTAACCTAGGTTTTAGCAGCCTAGTTCTGACGGCGTAACGTAGCGGAAACTGTTTGCACTGATGTGGTGTTCAGACTAATGACCTAGAGTTGACCTGCTGAAATCTTCAGCGTTTAATCTTTTGAATCTATGCCCTTTCCAAATCACAGAATAACATTCCCGTAGCTCCTACCGTTCTCGAGATATCGATCAAAAGAAAATTAGCGCATTCAATCCTTGCTATTAAATTTCTAGCTGAATGAATGTGGATTAATTACAAAACATTTGTCTCACAACTATACGTTGTTAAAGACATAATAATGAATATGTTTACCAAGAACAAACATTTAAAGATAAATTCAAAATTAAATATATCATTTGAATATTTTAAAGGAGACAAATTTATTGCTACATTTAACATACTAAACTTTTAAAAGTACTAAAATATTAATGACTTAACATTACAGCATTCAGCCAACAATTATAGCACTACGTCTTATTTTTATTTTGAATTTTTAAATACAATATCTTGTAACATATAATAATATATATAAGAGTCAGAAAATAATACACAAACATTGAATTGAGTTTTAAAGATTTTTTGTTTGTTTTTTTTTTTTTCATGCAAATGATATTAATAAATTTGTACAAAATGTTGTTTATGTTTATAAAAATGTAATTTTGCATAATGATGGTCATTAATAAAATGTGTGCTTCTTTTTTGTTGGGCACATGGAGAAGAACACAAGTGAAGTAGCATTTTTTAGGATTTTTTTATTGGTAGATGCAGCATATCTCGTTTATTATATTAAGTGAGTATTTAAATATTTAAATATTAGATTTTATATAAAAACATTCTAGTAGGTTCTGTATGTTTATCATATGGGTTAAAGCAATATGATAAAGTTTGTTTATGTATTCAATTTATATATTACTCAAATATTATACAACCGTAGTACAAGGTTGTTCTTGTTAAAACTCTTTAAGACAATTTTTACCTTTAAATATATTAAAATCTAAATTTACATACTGCTTCCCTTTAGCCATTTTTAAAACTCAAAATGCCATAAATGACGTCCTGGATTTTTTAGTCATTTTTGACCTTTCGTACACCTTTTCTATTTATGCCCGATTTCACAGACCCCCCCCTCCGTGGTGGACGTTCAGAATGTTATTTTTTTTAAATTTATTTAAAAAAAAGAAAATTCATGGACGTCCATAATTAATATATAACCCTCCCCCTTGTCTATATTTGTCCGCTTCGCGATCCCCCTCCCCATTAACGTGGACGTCATTTAAGAACAGTCTCTTAGCACAAAAAAAAAATTAATGAGAACTTATCATTTGCTCCACTCAAATATGCCATTAATATAAGGTATAGCTAAAAAAAAATGAATAGTAAAATATGTTAGATCACTTAACGAGTAGTTATATATTTAGTCTCTCATTAGGTGTCGATATCACAAGCCAACCATTGTCTATAAAATTTTCTTTTCCACTGGTACCAATTCTTTTTACAATAGAAATATCAAACATTAATTGGGAAAAAATAATATATCTGCATGAAAATTATTACTTACTTAAAATACAATAAAACAAGTTTAATATACCTCAGTATTTGTCCCTTCTGGACACAAATTAACATTTTAACTATAACAGATCAAGTACACAATACAATACGATTCATTTACTTTACATATTGTACAGCAATATAGCTTGAACATATATTTAACACCCATTTCATAAATTTTAATATGCATCATGCATGATGACACGTAAAATACCAATTTATGAATATTTTATTCAATACAATTTCTGTCGACTCTTTGCTGTTTATATATTTGTGCAGACCATTTACTATAATAATCTTACAGGTACACATTATTTATATTTTATGTATTCAGAATAAAAACAAGTAAAGAAAAAGATTATTATATATATTTAATTTATATTTATAGAAAATAAAACAAACTGAATTATATTAATTTTATAAATATTGATTTAATGATTTGACAAAAGGTGGGTATCGTATACAGTATAATGCAAGTAAGCACATATATACACAAACTGTTAGTAAATGATAGGTATTTGGTAATCGATCCTTTTCATTTCATTAAAATAATCTGGTATGAAAGATAATAAACCATAATATAAAAACCGCACTACAGTACGCTATAGATATGACAACATTATTTTTTGTTGGTATAATTTTAATAAAAAAAAAAGAAGAAAATAGACAGCTCTTTGAAATATATGACGTTAAAGAGCTTAACACGTTGTGTTTCATTTAATTTGATAAAATAAAAGAAAACCTCTGTTCAATATTGAAATTTCTTTTTAACACTTTAACGCTTTAACTAAGGTGTGAAACATTTACATAAAATAAATTTAATGCCATGCCATATTATAGGTGTTATATTCGGTTGATGCATATATTGTATTCACACATGTCATACTACTAAAACCATTTACTATGGTTCCCATTGAAATTTATGATCATTATTATTTTGCTGAAATAAACATTATCGTTATAATCACTTAAACATTAAAAATTTTACATAAACGTTTGATTTTGAAATATTTTATCAAAATATATTAATTAACTCATTAATTAAATACAAATGAACAAAGCCATATTTATATATACGAGTATATACATATATATTTTTTTTTTATAAAATCCTGAAACCCAAATACACTAACATTAAATCATATGCAATAAGTAGATGAACAATGCAGCCATAATAATGTACTGTACATACAGTAGTTGTAGTTGTAGGCATAATTTAAGTAAATGCAGATGGATTGATGGACAATATTTGTTATTTTAATAATAATAAAAAAAAAATCATTTTATAAATGTTATTCGTAAAACTTTGAGTGTACAGTGGGTAAGCAAATAGTACAAGAATAATAAATAAAATGCATAAAAATTAAGCAAATATCAACTGATTGTTTTATTTAATATAATGGTCAATAAGCGAAGTGTGAATTTCAATAAATTTTTTATTAAATAAATATTTTCTTTGAGCATAAAATTTTGCGGGTGGCCTGTTAGCTTCAGTATTTAAATATTTTTAAAAACAATAGATAAATTCACAGGATATTCATTGAATTATATTCAATTATAAAATTTAATGTAATATTATATATTTGGCTTGCTGTACCAATACATAAAATTATCTCTAATTTTCTTGTCTGCAAGAAATTAATAAAAATAACATAGCATTAATAATAAAAATTAAAAAAAAATAGAATGAAATAAAAAATAAAATTTCCGAAAATCTAAATATTTATCAATATCCTATAATCTGACTATAATTATTTTAATTCCCATTTGGCAATTCACGATTGATGCAAAATCAACCCAAATTAAGTAAAATTATATATTATTTGGAAGAGTATAATATATAGAAACGATGAAAATATGCATCACATAGGAATTTGTGTCGTAACCAGAATACTAATTGTAGTGCACAACCTGACGACCATGGACAGTTTGTCCTGATCTGCGTTTGTATATATCGATATAAATAGAAATATATATATATATGTATTATATATTATATATATGAGTGATATTGTTCAATATATCTATTGTAAAGGAATATTAGACATATGTATATATGTGCATAATATATAAACTAATAGTATTTTAAACGACAACGATGATCAAAACAATTTTAGCAAAAAGCCATTCACACACACAAACAGTATTATCCAAAAATAAAATTGTTTCAGGATAAACTTTGATGGCAATTAACTTCTGGAATTTTTAATAATATTGTTGCCGCCATATATTTGTACATTACATGCACTATATTTTATATTGTGTCTTGACTTTTCAATGAATTTTATATGGCACATTTAACTTACTTGCAGAACGAAGGTATTTCATTATTATAAAAGGTACCTATATTCGTTTTTCATCTATACTTAACTTATATAAACAACTATAGTATTTATAAAATATTTTATATCGTATACATATATAATTGTATATTGTATACTTAGGTCGTGTTCAAAAGCTCATTCACATATACCATCTATTTTAATTCACTCTAGATTTATATGTCAAATTGCTCCAACGATCAACGATCAATTTGTACGAAATCTCAGTGAGAACGATTTTAATTAGAATAAATCTGAATCGAAGTAATTATTTCTTCAGAGCAATTAATAAAAATTTATTTGAAAACTAAAAAAAATCATATTTGAAAAATAACGTTATGTTACATTATATACCCAATACAATGTTTTTTTGTTTGCATGAACAGCCTAAAATTATGTTAAAAGGAATACAATATAATATTAACTTCTAATTATTTTATTTTAAAAGAGTAAATATGAAAAAAAAAAAAATCATTACATATAATAACAATAATTCAACTCTGATTTTACATTACCGTTAACATTTTCGATTATGCAAATCTAAAAATCTTATTGAAATCAGTTGCGAAAATTTACAATCACAGCGATTGTTTTTTTTTTTATTCAATAAACATATATTTTTTGCCAATTCTAACTTCGAGTCTGAGTTATGAGAAGTTATTAGCAATGCCGCATCTAGAGCGAATTAATAAAAACGGTATTAGCATTTGTAAAATTGTAACCTCTTTAAAATATTAATACTGCAAACATTTTAAAGAAAACTGAATATAATTCACATAATTTTAAGTTTGAAAATATTTGATGCAAAAATATGTAAAAGATGAGATAATAATAATTCGAAAACGTACTTAAAACATTCTACATAATATTTAATTAAATCCAATGTCATGTGAACCGTAAATTATTCAAACAAAATTATAAAGCTAATTAAAATGTTAGATATATGATATTGGTTTAAAATTAATGTATTTAAAATTATTTTAATAATCTAATAAAATTATTATATGAATATTATAGTAAAATCCTCAGATATAATGCAGGTGTAAGTTAAAATTGATTGATGGATGCGCTAACAATAATTTGTTGTGAATATGTTGTTTGTTATTTTGTAGGTAGAATGGATACTGTAATTATTATCTTATATAAAACTACAAGAATATTTTCCATTATTATTTTGGTATATAGGATAGAAGACAAGCAAGAGGTAAGCACACATTATACAAAAATAAAGATATAACAAAATAATTGTACAAAAAATATTATTAAAATGTTTAACTTATGTGTGTGTGTTTTTTTTTAAATTAATTACTTTTTGTCAAAGGTCTTAAATTTGAATTATTTCCAATATATGATTATGATAAATATAATTTCTTTTTTCTTCTTTTTTTTTCTTCATTTTAGTAATGTTTCAGTTTATATATTAAATGTTTAGATTTATTACAAAATAAGTGTTTGAGGTGTATTAATTTTATTACGAAGCATTTTGAAAAATGTTGCATCCAGGATTTATTGCTTGTACTGCATGCAGTTCATATTTAAAAATATTTGTTTTTATTGTTTTTATGATCCGTTTATTAGTGCTTATTTTTATTTTTTTTTTGTTTTATCATTTTTGTTTAATAAATTTCCCATTAAAAAAAATTTAAAATCATTTTTATGCCTTTTTTTATTAGGTAGGTAGGGTTTTTTTTTTAAATAAAAAAATGAATAAAAAAAGAAAAATGTAAGTCAGTTCATTAACAGAAAGTAAATAAAGATGTTTTAAATTTAAGTCTCTGAGTTGATTGATCGATTTATCATAATATATTTTGTACCTATTTCTATAACAAAATTTATTATTTAGCTCGAATGTTCGTCGGTATCCAGCACAGTGCTACTCAAAATATTTACACACACGTGTTTTGACTTGAACAACAATTATGATACATTATGCATATGCATGGTAGAGAATATTTTATGTAATTTTTGGTTTAAGTGTTCTTAGCTACTTTAAGAATATTAAAGAGTTAAAAGACATTAAAACATTTATACAGCCCATGAAAATTAAATTGATCAACTAGAAATGGTTTTGAAGATAAAATCATAAAAAAAAATTATGCAGATATTCTATATTCAGTATGATCTTGTTTTTATGTAATTAATGAAATACCATTGTATGTATCAAATATGTATTTATATATCAAAGAACTGAAACAAAATGTAACGTATGTTATTTTTATTTGGAAATAAAAAATACCAACTTAATAACTACTTACCTGCTAAATAAATAATAGGATGTTCGCTACTCAGTTGCTCATCCTTTTCGAACCTATGTTTGTACATTCTTAAATTATTCATTTTTACAGTTTTTTTGTTTCTTTTAAATATTAATAATTAAAAGCATTACATAATACAATGTTCATGTATATTACATTAGTCTGGAAATGGTAAACAAGTCACACAAACCCATATCATTTCCATAAAACGCTATTTTTTGCATCGTCACATAATGTTTATTGTTAGTGACACATTCAAGACAACGACGGTTCAGGTGTGTTCTGTTAAATTTTATTGCACTTAACGTTTTATATATTATAGGTTTAAAGGAAGGTAGAATGATATTAGAGGTTTTCCTTTAAACATTTTATATACATAAAAGAACAATGCATAGATATTGGTATAGATAAATGGAACTGGAAACCCTCTATATTTAGTTTAAAGGTGTAGTGCCTCTACTATTTTTACATGGAAAAACCAATTTTCCTTTTTTGACATTTTAAAATATTATTGTTTCGATATAAAATGGTGTAATGGAATGTGAACAGTTGGGTGTTTTTATTTTCTATTTCTTTTTCAATTCTATTCCGTGTTCGTTCTTGTTACTGTTCTTTTTTTTTCTTGTCGTTGTTCCTGAATGAGTAACGATGGCTGAAAAATAAAAACCATTGAAGTAAAAAGTCACTTATTTGTTAATAATTTTTTAAACCTCCTGCTATTCTACCTATTTAATTTTATACATATATACGTTTTTCTACCTGCATAAGTATTGTATTGGTACTTACATTATGATGATGATGCTATTTTATTTATATTTTCATTCTTCGTCTTATATACAATTTGTATTATTTGTAAATTCCATTTTTATTGAAAAATATATTGTTGAATTAAACTTTTATGCCATTATGTCACGCGATTCAAGAAAAATGTACGATTCACCAGTTTTAGTATAAAAGTCCTCCCACCCCTTTCTTCCTTTTAATATGCTTCATACTTGAGTCTTTCTATATTTATATGTATTTATATATACAGATTTGGCTTTGGTAAGGTAAGAGGACATAAGAAAAATGCTTTATTGATTGTTCTATTCCGTCCGTTTTCATTATTGTATGCATTCACAGTGCACACACCAATATACACACATACTTTTGCATTTACATGACATAATCTATAGGTAATATAGGTAGTTACAATATGGATTATGGATGGAGTCCACGTCTCCACGTTAACTGTTTATTTATACCTATATAATATATACGTAATATAAAACATATTAGTAACTACCTACAGCAAAACTATATATTCTCATACATTACTTTTATTTATAGTTAAATGTAGAGGTACCGCACAATTTATAGAGAAAATAAAGTTAGACTATTGTGTCCTAACGTTAGCAATATAAGTAGAGTATAATAGATTTTACGTGCATAAAACGTACATTAAACTATACAGCGTACCATATTTACAGTTGATATGCAAGAAATAAAATGGATTTTTAATGAAAATGGATGAAAATGAACGATGACATGATGGTATGAAAGCATTTTTATAAAATTCTTCAAATCATTGAGAAGATATTAATAAAAAAAAAGAAGAAAAAAATTGCGAGACGATTTAAATTTTATTTTATGTTATACGTTAACTGTGGAACAAAGAATTTTTACAGCTAACATATTAAATCCATTTAAAAAAAAAAAAATAATTGCGATGATACCATCATCCTGACAAGTCACTGATGGTCAATAACCATTCTATTTAACAATGAAAATGTATTTCAATATTTTAAAATTATTAGAAATCAGATTTCATTTATAGAAAAAAAATATATATTTGTATATGTATAAGTATTAAATTTCCGTTTAGAACAAATAAAAAATATTTTGAAAAAAAAAAAAATACCAGAGTCACATAAACCACACACGTGTTGACTTTAAATTGAGGCATCTGCCATTGTGTCAATTATTAAATATTTAATTTAAAAAATATTCAGAAAATATTGCATATCCATCCGAATAAACTCATTGTCAACACAAAAAAAAAACCTAAACTGAAAAACCTCACGACAACGAAAAAATATTGCATAGAATTTTTTTGAATTATATGAATATGAAAAATGCCAAAACATCGCATAATATTGGCTAAAGTATATAAGATAAATATATACACAGAGAAACCCATCTCAAACTAAAGAGACAGTAAATAATATTATACAAAACCAAGCCATAATATTTGTCAAGAGACATATATATTTATTCTATACCATGTCTATGTCTATAATAATATGATGATGATGAATATTTTCTACCCTTGTTTGATTTGGTTGAATGCGACCAGGTGTTTTTCAATATAAATGATTAAAATCAAATACGATATTTAGATGGTAAGTACGATGACGATACAATCGTAACAAAATACAAAACTATAAAACAAACCCCAATTGACATTTTAAAAATTAAATAAATAAAATGATAAATAAAAGAAATAAAAAGAAAAAAAAATAATAATAATAATAATAATAATAATAACAAAAATAAACAGTTATTTATTTTATTTATTTAACGATATTTATATTATGTGTATGTTGAAGAAGTGTATAACACATAATGGGGCAATGAATCTATGGATAAAATTAAAAAGAAAATCATTTTTAAATACCAAAAACCTATATCATAAATATGTAATATGATTTTTGGTGTGCACCAATAATAAAAAAAAAAAAAAAAAAATTAGGAAAAGAAAAAACGTTTTTTCTCTATCGTTTTGGTATTTACTTTTTGATTCATCTGGTTGCAATAAAAACTTTATCATACGTACCTATACCTACCTACCTACCTACCTACCTACCTATAAGTCTAGTCAGTCAATGTTATTACACAATTTAAGTGTAATATGGTTTAAGTTCAGTTTGTTAAATATGATTTTCTAATCATTATATGAAAGCAGTATGTAAATAACTGATTTCTTATTTGTGGTGTTATGTCTGAGTGATACGATAACATTTATAGACGGTAATACTCTTAAATATACATTAAAATTATTTACATTAGATTTCGATTATTTGAACAAAATTAAATATTTTTCAGAATTTACCCGACAAACATTACAATGTTTTCCGCAATAAATATAACGTTTTTTTTATTTTTTTTTATGTTATTATGTTATTTATAGAACAAAAGAATTATGTATGCATACAATAAAATGGGATAGATTACGGTTTAATATCATAACATAAAATAATTATATAATTAAATTTATTTCTACAGATTAGAAAAAGAAAAAGAAAACTTTTATAGATTTAATAGTTTTAAAAGAATATAATCGAATAGTTCCATTAATATGAATTCATTCTCATAACGCAAATAAATCATATTGACAAATATTTTCAATTTATCATGTATTTCTTGGGAAATTATAATTGCCTTAGATGTTATTATGGTACATATAACAGTTTACAAAGCGTAGAAGTTAAATTAAACTTTATTTATTTACTTAGTCGATTCATACCATTAAACGTTGCAAATGGGAAAATAGTGAAAATTAAATATTGAAATTTTTATTATTTAACTTTCTTTCAAATTCGTAGCAAAATATAATTATAAAATATGTATGAAGTGGTTAAAATTGAATTACTAAAATATAATATTATAATTAATAAAATCTTGTCATTAAAAATGAAAGTCACTTAAAAAAATCTTTTGAAAATATAAAAAAAGATTCCTTATCTTTTGAAAAAAAAAGACTGTCTGACATTCTTGCAATAATTGCCTTTATATATATATATAATTCAACCGTATTACCACTAACTTCAGCTAATCGTTCAAATTAAAGTTCACAGAAACTAATTAACAAAAATTATAAATATTTTTAAAAAAAAAAAGGAAAAAAAAAATACTGTAAATAATTATCTTTATCAATATGTAAATATTACGAATATATTATTATTTCGTTTTTTTTTTTTTTTTGTTTAATAGCTTTTTGTATTTGTATTATTATTATAATGCTTTCAAGATTCACTATCGGATCGTGTTACTTTACTTTATAAACTCATCCACAGCCAGCACTATATAAAAATAAATGTACGTATATTATATTTATATGTACGGTTCGTGTCTGCTTGTATTACTGTCAATTATTTTAAGAAGTACAATGCACCCAACCCACAGGTATATTCGTTATTTTTGGTAATGTATTTTAGTTTTATTTTCGTAAAAAAAATGTATGTGATATTTGTTTGTGTTTTTGTTTCTTATTCAATTTCAAAATGGCATTTCATATTGTATTAAATTTTAGTAATATAAGTATAAGGATAATGAAATATGATTGAATCAAATTAACAATCTACTCAAAATCCAATAGCAATTGATTGACCGCAACGAACTTTGTATTCCATCAATTGATGGCCATTCCTCGTTTCCAAACAATGCTATTTTTTTATTTTTTCGAATAAAAAAAATGTTTCAAGATTCTATTCTTCAATAAAGTTCGATTTTTGTGTATTTCTGTCTAATTAATGAAATTCAATTTGTTTATGTCTGAGCTTTCATGGCTCTAATTTGCGTCTTTATCAGAAATCTTAAATTATCTATTGATATTGATTGTTTTATTTTATTGAGTTAATCATAGTTAATATAAACCTTGAAAGAAAGATATAAACAAATTGAATTCTAATAATGGTATTTCTTTTCATATGAAAGAAAATTCATCAATAAATGATTCGGTGAGAATGAGAGTGGTGTACCGTGTAAGTCACTTTAACATTTGATAACAAACAATAAAAATTGCTTATTGTAGAAGTAGACGATATAAACTCGAAAATGTATACGCATAGAAAATAGATCGATATGACATGGACACTTCGACAGTGAGGAGTATATAAAGTAAATTATTAATCAACCACTACAAATCATCATCATCATCATCATCATCATCATCATAAACATGGTGCGTTCTACGCACAAAAATAAGAAAACTAATTTTCTGTAATCACAACTGACTGATGAACCTTGTACATTGGTAAACGTTCTAGACATTCCATTGAACACAATTCGCAATGAACAGCATTTAGTCGCTTTATGAGCGTAACAAATTTAATCTATTTTATAGATTGTAGAGTTGAAAGCAACCATTATTATTATATCGTATTTAAATTTAATTAACATAGATATTAATTAATTAAATTTATCATATTAAAATATCAATTATGAAAAATAAATAAAATAAAATAAAATACCCATAATTAAGAATTCATGCCAATGGCCAAATGTGTGCAGTATATATTTTGTTATATTATGTGTTTTGTTTTGTTGTTTCTTTTTTTATTTTTTTTATTTTATTATAAATTAGGGTTAGTTTTTAAAAAGCCATAATTTTTTAACAAATTAATGTCTTTACATAATTTTTTGATAACCAACCAAGCAATAGCATTTTAATTATTTGAACATTAAAATATTAATATAATAAATTTTATCAATGAAACATTAATTAAAATAATTTATGTGTTTCATAACGAATTGAATATCTAGTCCTAGATCTGATAGATTTTTTGTTATTTTTTCTTTCTCTCTTTTTATTTATGTTTTTATATATATTTATATATATTTTTTTTTTGTATCGTAAATATTTTATTATTACCTAATATATTATAATATGCTGTTGATTTAAAAATTTATATTGACGAAGACGCAGTATGCACGAGTGCGTATCTATATATTCTGTAAATTTCAACTTATTAACTTATATTAACTTATTTTAATAGAAATTATGTAAATATAAACTTTTGCTTTGATAGAGATCTTATAAAATTTATAAATAATTTGTATATTTACTTAACAATCAAATCATTGAATAGATGAAAAATACTGTTGTAAAAGCAATTCGTTTATTTTTTTTTATGATAATAAAAATTTGTTACTTAAAAAATAAATAATGAAAATTGCTGATACATTTATATATGTACCAACATATATGTTGAACAATCAATCAGTTGATTATGTAATTTTTGGTATACAATTTATGTGAATAATTTTTGGGAATTTAAAAAGAAAAATGGGAATATTTTATAACCGCTAGTTTCATTATGAAGTTTTTCATGAAATTTAAATTTATTTGTGGAATACGCAGCAGTAAGAATTTGTTAATGGAATGGTTCTAAATCCTATCAACAATTAACAGAAACAACTAAAACAGTAATGTAATCAGATTTAAAAAACATCCCAAATAATATAAAAAAAAAAAAAATAGAAATCTTTCCAATATTAAATTTTTTTGATTATAAAAATTTCAATTTCTGAATAACAATACGATTAAATACACGACTATGAAGAATTTTAAATGTTAAAAAAGTCCAGAAGAAGTTATTTCTTCATAATTTAGTTTTATTTGCTCGCATAAAAAAAATGAAAAAAAAAATCAATAAAAGCCAAAGTCTATCATTAGTTTGAAAATATTAAAAAGAAAAAAACAAGACAAAACAAACAAAAAAATAATGTAAGAGAATTTTTTTTATTAAAAAAAAATGATTGAGCACAAATAAATTTGATTTTTACAGATCATTTAAATTTTGTCTACTTCTCATTTTTATTTAACTACAATTTCATTCATTTTTATTTTTTTTTCTTAATTCGTTTCATTTCTTATAATAAAATTTTATACAAAATAGTTATAGTTGGATGCTATTAATTTAGTAAACGACCAATAAAATAAATTTTATTCACACAGCACAACAAGCAACAACAAACAATTATAAATTATGAATAGAGAGTTTACAACAGAACGCAAGTTTAAATGTGTGGTTAGTTCTTCATATTATATTTACATAAATAATTGTGTACAGATGAATAAATATGAAAACAATCACATACATGAACTGAACACAGGGGGCTATCAGCTTAAAATTATTTATACACATATTTGCAATTATTATTGTTCTTTAATAGATTTATTTCCTATACTACATTTGTATTTATATAAATGTGTTTATGTTCATCGGTAGCAAGAGTTTTTTTACTCTTTCTTTATAAATTAATTGATTTCCAACGGATATTGGTATTTTTGTACTTTCTTCTTTTTGCTTTGTTTACATTGAAAATGAAATATGAAAAAAATGAGAAAAAAAACCAAAAATGAAACATACAACGAAACAATGTTTACACAACATGAAGTAGACAGTCAGTCAATACACTTTACTCTGTATTATGTGTACTATATAAAGTGAGCAGTCGAGCAGATTAAAATGATTATTATGCTAATAATGCGGTACTCACTCTATATAAGCAATTTATAAGTAATTGGTACAATTACATAGACGTATAGATAATTTATAAGATTAAATTGTTTTATATAAATAATATAATTTTTGCGCTTGATATAAATATATAATGAAAATTAACTTATTAGAAATAGAGGAGAAATTTATAATCTTCAATTCAATATTACATACATAATAGGATTTCCTGCAAAATATTTAAATAGTATAATATAATAAATAATCAAATAATTGGAATTTAAGGTTGTGAATATAACATAGAAATATGCAATTGTGCAATATGAAAAAAATAGTCTTTACATGAGGCCATAACTGTTAACCGTAAATATACTCATGTAAGTTTAGTTTTAGTCTATAGTAAACCAACAATAAGCAGAAATATACTTTAAAAAAACACTGAATGAAAGCGATTTCAGGATGATGTATGTAATTGGGTGATATTAGAATATTAGAAACTCACTGAAAATGGGTTATATCACGATAGTTTTTGTGTCAAACAAAAATTGTCTATTTATCCAGCTATTTTACGCGCAACTCAAAAATCATCCAGACCAGTTTGAATGAGTTTCTGATTCGTAATATCACCAAAATAAATTCATTTATTGATGTATCGACGATTTTTGAGTGGTATCACTGAATAAACACTCTATTATTGTAGGATATTAGACGAAAAATCTACAGTGATATTATACCGTTAATACACAAAACAAAATGTTTATTGGGATTTGGGAAATTTACATGAATTACTTAATGATGTAAGCTTTAAATGTAGTCTCAATTCCTGGACTTAAATTCAAAATACTAATCTTTCACGTTCACATTAGTATTTATAATTAAATTCTATATCCGTGTTGTAAAATGAATTAATACCAAACTTTGTGTATGATTAAGGTATTGTGTATTGATAATATAATATTTATCACATAATCGATCGTATATTATTTGCTTCCCATCGTTTCTTTAATTTTTTACATGTTGAATTTTAATCAAAACAATGATTATGAATAAACAAATAAACAAATAAATATATCAATTTAAGAATATTTATATACATTTTGATAAAGAAATATATTGTGGGTGTAAGCAGATAATAATAACCACTTACTTACTTACATTCTTGTATGACTCAAGGGTCAGATGCATTTCATTTCAATATATAAAGTGTATGTCTTTTTAATTTAACTGACATAGCGCAAGAAAAACACTTCGAAATTAATTTGAATATTAAATTATTAAAAAGGTGTTATTTTTTTTTGATGTCGAGAACAAAACTGAAATCATAAAAATTATGGAAACTACAGAAATAATAATACAAAATTACAATTTACTGGCACATAAAATAGGTAGATTGTTAAACATTTTGCTAAAATCACTACATTGTAGATGTTTGTTCGAACGTACGTACATAAATAAAAGAAAAAAAAACTATGATGATGAAAACTGAAAACGAAAAAATCAACATTATGCAAGTAATAGGTGGTTAGAAAAATAATCAATTTAATAATCATCAGCAGGAATAGGAATATATGTATGGTATCCACACAACATCTAAGAAATAAATTTACATAAGTATTACTTATTTTCATCCTAAGTATTTTAAAAATAAAAATATACACAAATATATGTTTTATTGCCTGTAACATGGTTCGCCCAAACATATATTTATGGTAGTACATTGAATGATGTAACAAACCCATAAAATATTAGTAGGTAGAATAAAATTGTGTACTGTGTAACTTTAAAAGAATCTCTCAAACGCATCTTTGCTGTATATATTAATTAATTTTATTAAAATAGTTAACATGAAGGAGAACCTGTAACAACAACTGCGTGTTATGTTAACAAATAACATTTATGCAAATGCTTATATTATTTATATAAATTCATATATATTTTTTTTGTATATATATAAAAAGCATTAACCGTCATCTTATCCATAGTATTATGTGGTGTGGTGGTACTGTGACTAGTTGGGCTGCGACATGGAAAGTTTATTACTTTGTTTAATTTACATTCTTACTGTACTTATTTAGCGTATAATTATAAATTGTAGTAACAGTAGTAGGTGTTTCTGAAATTTCTGTTAAAATAGAAAAGTAAATGCAAGTGAGACTGAAGACAACGACTATTAATAATTCATACTGAGAAAAAAAAAGAATGAAAAACAAGGCAATTCTTTTTATTCGCACTTATAGATGTCCCACCTTTTAGTTTCTAGTTTGGTAAGTATTATCCTCTATGAAATATTTATTATAAGTTGTGAATAAGAAAATAAAATGAAGAAAAACACTTAAATTTGACCTTAGTTTATTTTCTTGTACATCGATGTATAATAAATGAATAATGATGAGCAGTGGCGTCGCTAAGTTTTATATTGCAATCAGTTTGATGAATTATTGATTTTTTATTTTCTTAAAAGTTAACTCACAGATAAGTTTACAAATTGTCTATTACTCGGATTAGAACTTATTTACGAAGAATCGGATTTCCTCTATTACCTATAAAATCGTACCAAATATGAGAACTTACCTCGTATTTAATTTCGGTGTCTTAATCATTTTAAATTATAGGTTATCCTATACATTTATCATTTCATGAGATTGTGATGAAAATTTTCTAAGATAATTTTTCACATCATTGTGCAAATATAAGTAATGTATCTACAACCAAATTCCTTGAATAAATGGGGGGAAAAATGTCTTGTATAAGAGTCGTTATACAAGTTTTGCATATGCATATAAAACTGGTACATATAGGTATGCTTATAAATAATGGGATGGCGAATAATTATATTCTATTCAGATAAAATAGTGGTCATCTGGTACTTACAATTCAGAAGAGTATCTACGTGCAGTTGAATTGTATATGTATGCATATAACTAATCCAATGGAAAAATATAAACGTATATAAAGCAAAATATAATTAGAAGGAATGTAAAAAATTTCGACAAATATTGACTAGTAATTATTTTTATTTATAAGCGAACATCATCAAAAATATTTAGTAAATAAATTACATGAGCAATAAAATGCAGCCATTAAAAGAGCTCTGCTCAAAGAAATATAGTGGACCCTGCGCGATTAAAAACTGGTGTAAGCTATTTCTTCGTTGTCCAACATCGCGAAAAAATAATAATTACTTAAGAACTTTGTCGATTTTTTGGTTATAATAAAATTGTTCAAATTAAAGTTTTATGTGTTCGGATAAGAAAGCGAAAACGTTCTATTCCGTATAAGATTGTTACTCTTGAACATGATATAAGTTTCTCATCTAACTAAATAAACAAGTTAAATTGTTCGCTAGAAAATGAATGAATCCATTATAAATATATTATATCATATTAATAAGCAACATACAATTTTTCAAAATTTTCAGATCAAGATATTTTAATCGAAAAATTAACAATTATAAATTCGCTTTTTGTACATGACTCACAAATATGATAAACAAAGAATGAATGAACATAATTATGTATATCTACGCGTAAAATACATTCGCGTTTCGTTGCTTCTATAATTCGTATAAAAATAACAAATTGCAGTGAGATTTTTGTTACGCTGTTTATCTTGTAGATGGAAGAAGAAGCCAAAAAGGACATTAAATGATTTCTTTTAGGAGACATTGAAGAGTATACACTGCTCTGTTGTGAAACCCTATTATTAAATTTAAAAATTGCCCATTAACATTTTTAAGGCTCTAATTATGGGTAGAATAACAAGATTTTATCACACAAAATGTAAAGACTGTGTATAATTGTATAATGGGTCATGGATTTAGGGTTTGGTTGTCGTATAATTTTAGCGTGTATTCAGAAAATGGAAATAGATGTGTTGTGCAAAATAAAATGTACTTCTTGTGATTTTAAATGTTATGGTAGGCATTTGTGCATAGAGCATAACCATTTCGAGAAACTCATCATCATCATAGGTCATTTTAATACCCACAAACTCACCTACTCTACACTGTTCAAATTCATTGTACAATTTCATTACGCGTGAAATTCATAAAGATTACTCAATACAACTTTCATGAAATTTTATATTTACACATTAAGTATAAAGAAAAAAAAAATATTTCATTAAAACATTTTAAATTTTTATTCCATTCTGGAGTTAAAGATATATATATTATGTGTTCATCATTGTTAACAATACAATAATAATATTGGCTCAAATGATCTAATATATACCAAATACCAATTTCTCTATTCGAATGTTTCGCTTCAATAAATACAATAAGGCAATTAGGCATCTTTCAATTCCAACATACATACTAAGAAATATCGCTAGAAATCAACTAAAACGATCTAATAACAGAAAATTGTACAGCAGCTAAAGCTATATCTTTGTGTAATATTACTATTAAGTAAATAATATCAAGAGTAAAAACGTCGATTAGTATATTGTTGTTTTATTTGTTCGTAGTTATAGTTAGTTATGTATACAAACTTATTGATATACCTACAAAGTTCAATGTTAAAATTTCAGGAAAATATCATTAAATCGTTGAATAGCAATTCTATACGTTATTTGTATTTATCTAACTCTTTATTAAGAAGATAATATGCCAGTAACTAAATATAGAAAATTTATTAAACCCCTGGAAATGTTGTTATTGAATGAACCGGAAAAACACTTGAAAACAAAAAAAAAGTACTTCCAAATAATCATCTAAAATTGATTTGAATCGCGAATATAACACTCAACTGAATGTACATAAAATTTGTTGTAAATAGTTCAATTGGTTTGCAAATGTTTGTATTATAAAAGGTAGTCTATAAGTAAATAAATTAATGCATATCTCTTAATTGAACAATTTTCATTAAGTTCATCTGAAACGTTTTACCTAAG
Source organism: Catotricha subobsoleta (assembly GCA_011634745.2). Taxonomy (NCBI): domain Eukaryota; kingdom Metazoa; phylum Arthropoda; class Insecta; order Diptera; family Cecidomyiidae; genus Catotricha; species Catotricha subobsoleta. The sequence goes on along the minus strand of JAABKK020044112.1, from coordinate 101,682 downwards.
ATACAATACAATTAATTGGTTGATGGAAAATCTTGATTAAATTTTCCCACTAATAAACTATATATACCAAATTACATGTGCAATAAAATATTGTCCAAAGTTTGAATATTAATGAGATTTTCAAATGCATATTTTAAAATTCTGATTATCTAAACAATACATTATTAACTTATAATAGTAAGTTTACTATTAATTGATCTTAACGTTACTTTCAAAATAATAAGAAAATTGTTCAAGTATATATTGTTTCTCCCCTGTTGATATTTTTAATTATATAAAGCGTTCGAAATAATGTATATACTTATACATATATAAGTACATAGGCGCCGACTACTGCCGTGCTCAAAGGCTCGAGCCCCTGTACTCAAATCGTAAACATTAAAATATATCAATTACCCCTGTACTCAAATCAAGAAATGTTGGATAAATGTGTGTTAGCTAGAGGTCTGCATGCACATGTCCGTCTATGTCCGTGTCCGTGTAATCGATTGTCCGTGTCCGTCCATGTCCGTCCATGTCCGTCCATGTCCGTCCATGTCCGTCCATGTCCGTCCATGTCCGTCCATGTCCGTTAACGATTGTCCACGGACAGTAAAATTTGTCCATGGACAGCCTAATGTTCATGTTCATGGACACTCCGTTGTCCATGGACATTTCAAAAAAATAATTTAAATAAAAAACTGAAATATTTATTTAACGCCATTTTAATCATTTTATACATTATAATTACTTTTAGAATTTAAAATGATTAAAATGAAGTTAAAGAAATATTTCAGATTTTTATTTAAATTATTTTTGTGAAATGTCCATGGACAGCGTAATGTCCACGGAGAACAGAGTGTTCATGGACAGAAGACTGTCCACGTCCGTGTCCGCGTGTCTATGGACAATCGATTGCGGACATGTACAAATTTTACTGTCCATGGACAATCATTTACGGACACGGACAGTCCATGGCCATGCAGACGTCTGGTGTTAGCCCCTCTACCCCCTGCAGTAACCATTAAATGTTTGAATTAGCCCCAGTGTTTTAAGGGAGGGAAGAAGACTTCTTTTTTGCTAATAATTTTTTTTTTTTTTTTAATTACAGGATGAAGAAGACCTTTTTTTTGTGCTCATGAAAAATATGTTTGCCCTTGTACTCTTTTGTAAAAGTCGGCGCCTATGTATAAGTATATAAGCGTTAAATAATAATATGTAACAAAATATGTAGTATGTAGAATTTGAAATAAAACTAAAACTTGAAAAAAGGAATAATAGTAAGTGAAGATGAATGACCATTTCATTAGTCCCTCTATAAAATATATATAATATAGGGTTTTTGTTTTTGAGAAATGTGACAAGTGAATGGTTGAGATGTAGGTTGGTTGGTTTTACATCCGGGGAACTATGTTAGCTATAGAATTTTTGATCTGTATAATAACCGCTTAATTAAACTAAACTAAAAAATATATGTATAATATAATTTAGATCAGAATGCATTTTTATTCTGGCTTCTATTTTTTTTTTTTTAATTTTTACAATGGTTCAAATCTTATGATTTAGTGGTTCGCAATAATTGTTTTGGTGACTAATTTCGGTGGCTAAAATTATTAAGTTAGTGAGTGACATACTTATTTGTTAAGTGGCTCAAATATATATATATATATATATATTATTTAAATATATAACAGTATATTTATTTACTTTACATTGTATTATATTTTTGTGCCAGACGTGCCTAATATGTATATATTGTATATTGTATATGTATATATCTATTGCACAGATAAAGAACAGTTTAATCTTTTTTTCTGCTGGATTATTTATTAAATTGACTGCATTTATTCAATCAAACTCCCATATTATTATAATGTCACATGTTAAAGGTGTAAGCTTATGATAATTATAATATAAAATAAATTCAAATTTTACCATATTAATAATCATAATAATAAGAGCTTTTTGGTCACACCATTTCATTATATTAGTTGATACGATATTATTATAACCACACATCAAATACCGCAGATTTATACACATATGATACTTATAGAATGTTATAATGGAAAAGGTTTATTATTATTATCAACATAATGGGCAACCGTATTAACTCAAATTTATTCAAAATGACAATTTTTATTATTTGTGTCTCGGTTCCCGGCCAAACATTAAACCATTCTATTTATATCATGTCCATGTATATTGTAGGTATATATATAATATACAAATCATTTAAAAAGAAACCTCTCTCTTAAATGTCCAAATTATTATTTTATTATAAAATATATATTTGTATTACGATATCGAGAGGATTAAAAAAGAAATATAAAAATAAATTGGTTGTCAGATTATTATTATTATTATTATTTTTTTTCAGTACAGATAGCTAGTTATAATAGGGTAACACGGGACAGGTGAAATACAAAAATCAAACAAACAAACAAAAATAAAAAACTTTTATACGCAGATATAAGATAGGTCAAGGTACCGACGGTATATATAATTTTTATTCTTCTATGTTATTGTCAACGTCGATCTGTTCTATTAAATTCAAGATATTTAAATTTGGTACGGCGGTAATGTAATAATTCATGAAAATCTTTTTTAATGCCTAAATTATTATTCATTTTTTCGATTTTTCGTGCGCTGAAGTTAAGTATTTGAGTGGACAAAAATATCAACTTAAGATGATTTTGAAGGTTTTATAAATTAAATTTTATAAGAACATATAGATGTAAGGTAGAATAAAAATAAAACAAAAAAAATGGATGAAATGTTTATTCAATCCAGTGCCGTCAGAATTGTTAGGTAATGGAAAATGTGTTTATATAATAATGTTCAATGTTATAATACAGTACTTAAATGAATAAGCACACTACTAAAAACATTGTATTATTTTAATCACAATATGGAAGTAACACGATGCCTCCTTCGTTATTTTATTTTATGTAAATTTTTGTTTTTTGTTTTTTGTTTTTTTTATTATTGAACAAGTTTTCAAGAAATCGACATAATATTTACATTCCAAAAACATACATATTTCTGTATTATTCAATCGTTTCTCCTATGCTCTTATCATTGTTATGGCATCTAAAACACAATTCATCGACATTATTTTTTATTGCGTAGGCGATTATAAGTAGCTGCTATATATTATAAGTTCTATGTGGCATCGCACATATTAACTCTAAACGCATCATTTACATCAACATAATATTTAAATAAATTATTTCAAATGAATATATTACTTACAATCTTTTGAAATTTGTCTCGAGATGTTTTCAACAGTTCTGTTTAGTTTTCTTTTTTTTTCATTGTTTTATTTTTGAACTTCTACAATATTCGCAAAAAAATAAATAAAATGAAATAATAATACTATAAATAAAAGTCATATAAAAAAAGGGAGGTGGAAAAAATTCAATATTTTAAAAATGTGCGTATACAATTCTAGTTAGGGTCTGATCCATTACACAAAATTATCGAAAAACTATCATTTCTTAGTGAATTTATAATAATTTCATTTAAATTTGAAATTTAAAATTTCCTTAATACACATGGCCTTAAGTGGTTTCAAATTATAGTAATTTTGTTTTTATGGTAGTTTTATGAAATGTTGAATGAATTAGCTTTGTTATTTAAATAAAAATCAACACCACATGCTAATTGATATTCTCTTCAGTCAGAATTAATATTTTTTCGTCTATTTTTTATAAATCGAAGTGAATATCTTTATTTTATGGATTAAAAAAAATAAAAAAATAATGCGGTTTTCATCAAAGAGAAATTCTATAAATTCAACGATCAAACTTTCAACATCAAATTAATTTTATAATAGATTTGAAATAATTTGTTTAACAAATTACAATGAAAAAAATATTTAAGACCTAATTGTCCAGTAGATTTCAAATTATTATTAGTATTTATATTATCTATATATATTATATCGCGTAATTCTTATGTTACACTTCTATAAATGTAAAAACAGTAAATTATATATTCAATTGATATTGCGTAAAATTATATATGTATACCAAACATATCTTGCGGATATACATAATTCTAAATATTATTTGATTTAAATCATTTTCAGTAATAAATTTCGATTAAGAGAAACACAAAACAAAATAAATCTAAGACTCAGTGATCAACAAGCAAATCTTAATGATCATATGATGATTCAACATTGTATATATATGTACAAATGTACAAACACAATATTATGAATAATAAGCAAGATTAAATAATCTGATTGAAAACAAAACCTTTATTATTATAAGCATTAAAAGCAATAGTCAAAGATCTACCAACATAAAAACTATTAGCTACATAGACTATTTTATGTGAATATTAATGCAAATAATTCGGAAACTATAATTTCTATATATAATGAAATTTGAAAAGATATAATAACTAACATTTATTTGATTGATTGAATTTAATTGAGTGATTTTTAGTCGTCCCCAATATGTATGAGAGCTATATTCTCCATGTATATTGTATTGTATATGTTATAAAAGCATATATAGAGTATGGTGCGAAAAACAAAAAAAAACGAAAATCAATAAACTTGGATTTTTCTAGCATTGTGAATCAGAATAAAGTAAAAAATGTTAGAATAATCCAAAAAAAGTAAAAGGTTTTAATACATAATTCATCCATTTTGTATTCGATCTGACTCATCTTGGGCTCATTCTATTCGTAAATTATCCTTTTAAATATATCTAGTATATTACAAAGCTCTTACTAAACAACTTCAATGGCTTATTGATCCCAAAGCGAAAACACAACAGTGGTCCCCATTTAGCCTCCTGGGCATTTATGGAAACTAAAGTTAACCCAAAAAAAAAATACCAAACATTTTTTTTTCTCCATTCGCATGTTTTGACATCTAGTCCCTATTGATTTTCGATTTTTTCTGTTTTTCGCACCAGCCTAATATAGAGATACATAATAATGATAAAAATTAAGATACTAAGATATCTTCTTCATAACATATATGTAAACTCAAAAATCTTTCAAATTAAATTAAAAAAAAAAAATAGCAAAAAGAAATAAAGCCAATGGCCACTTCACTACAATGGTACATACATAAATATTTTCACAAAATCTCGTATATTCTCCCAGACATTCATTGTTTTTATACACAAAAAATAATATGTATTTTATTTTATGTATCTATATCTATACATAATATATGTATTGTGAATAGAACAGTGCATATATACATTAAGTACATATCTATTTTTTTTTTATTTATTATTTTTATTTTATAGTACATGATTACAATTACCTGCCTGTGTACCATATTGTAAACCGTATAACAAGCTAAATAACGGTATGTTAACCTATAGCCATCAGACGGGATGAATATACCTATTTTATACGCGAAAAACCATTAAATTTATTTAATACACGCGCAAAATCAAAAATAAAACAAAGGCGCAAAAATTAAATAAGGTCATGCACATAATGTTTGTTGTATTGTTGTTATGTTTATAATAATATTAAAATTTTATTATACAAATTCTCAGGTGTAGTTATAGCCGTAGAATAAGTATAAGGTACTATTGTGACTATCACTATATGACTTGAATATATATTTATATATTTATATTATAACAATAATAATAATAAAAAAAAAATAACTGCAGAAGAAATCTTTTGCTTATTATGGTTGCATAGATTTCTCGCTTTCACGCTATCTATGGGCAAGTAATGCTCATTTTCTTCTTTTTTTCTTTTATGTTTTCATTTCGTTGATATGTATTATGAGTGTGGTTTTGGTGCTATACTTTTTTCTTATGTAGACAAGTATCATTACCAGTTACCCATGTTATCTTATTTTCTATTTTATAAAATGTAATATTCGATTGTTGTAATTTATTCGCAAGATTTACCACAAAGATAATGGGCTAATGTGAAATTATATTATTTTGAAAAATTTATTCAATATTATAATAATAATAATAAAAAAAAAGTACCTCTATCGCTTATATTTTAATATTATTTTATGGCATTCTATACGAGTTGTCGTTTTACATTTACACATATAAAAATAATATATAATGCCTACCAAATCGTTCATATTCGTATGGATACCGTACTAACTCTATGTGTTGTGTACGTACATGTAATTTTATTTTATTTGATCATAATTTCGTTTAACCTTTGTCATATTTACAGTTATTTTTATATATTTTATTATTTCTTGTTAAATTATTATTATTTCTGTTGCTTATTTTACAGCACTGATTAATAAAAGTAGTTTCGTAATAATTACAGACAATTGCCAACATAGATCATTCGCCAATATCAATTCACATTCAATATAAGGTTTTAAAGAATGTTGTTATTTGTCAACTTTAAATTAATCGGTTACTTTGGTTATTTCCTTTTCTTATATTTTTTTTTATAATTCCACATTTACATTTTCTCTATATATTCCATATACCAATCATTATGAACCGTGGTACTATATACCATGTATCAATACATTGTATCATATATCTTGATTGTGAACTACAAAAAATCTACGGAAATTGACGTAGACGTTACCGTAGCCACAAAAAAAAAACATGTGTGATTTTGAAGTTTGAACTAATCGTAGATATTTTAAAAACGTTAAAGTAATTCTAAAAAACCGAATTTTGTTTTTAGATTACGCCACCCCTTTGGCTACTAAAAAGTCAAGTGTCCGCGTGCTATACCCCACTAAATGCGAAGATCGTTCGCTATAAATATCAATCTAAAAACTTTTATCTATAACTATAGCTTTCAAGCCCACAGTTACCTTCTATTCTAATAAAATTTCAAGAGAAAAAAAAAATGTACACTTGATCATAGAAGGCACGAAGCACTTATTTGTATAAACTACTATGAAAACTAATTGTTTCTTAATAAAGATAGTTTTTTTTTCTTGCCTCGCAATCGATTTTTTGTTGTTGTTATGTTTTATTAGACATAATAGTGTTATAATAACTAATTCTTCATCACAAACACTAAATAATATTTGTCATCTTCCTATTTTCTCTTTTTTACCTGTGTTAACAAAACTATATTCATATAAAAAATTGATTTTTTTTCATTGACAACAAAATACTATAGAGATCAAACTGTCAATAAATTTAACATATAATTAAATAAACTACTGAAAATTTGTATGCTATGAACAGAGGAGAAGTAAAAAAAAAATATTAAAAGATAATAAAGTAATAAATAAGTCGCAAGCAAAGAAATAGAAAAAAAGCAAACGCGTTATAAAAGGTAATGGTGTGTTGTAGGTTAACTCAATTCATCATAAAATTATATTAAGCAAAAAAAAAAAAAAATAAATAAAAATACGAAATAAAATAACGGTTAAAACTAGAAATAAGATATAAAATAATCATATTCACAATCATATAAATAATAATTCGTAGGTATATATACAATTAATATTAATTAATTTTTGTTGGTAATATTAACTTATGAGAAAATAATAACAGTTATAGCAGATAAAATAGAATAGAACTACAAACGACAAGTAAGTAGTTAAGTATACTTAAACTTATAGACTGAATTAAATATGACACAGAAATTATTCAGTAATTCGCTATCAATTATTATACAAACGAGCTAGAAGTACTTACTTTATATTGAGTTCTTCTCTTATTTTTTTTGTTTTTTTTTATTATTAGTATGACAATAATTCTGAGGAATAGAGATATTTGCCGATAGATAAATCAGCGGATACAACGCACAATTATAGGTAACATAACGTGTAGCTAATTAATATTTTTGCTGTGCACAGCGTCCGTATGTAGGTAGAAAAACAGCGACAGTGAACTAGTAAGTTGTTTTAAATAAATTATTTTTTCTGTATTTTCATAGTTAATCAGTTCAGTTCACTAGTTCAGGCTCAGTGTTAAAACAGCTATATGAAATGAAGTGAAAACTAAAAACCTGTCTGATAGAATTGAAATCCGCTGCTCATCATTTATATTCCTTTAATCTGTATTGAACAAATATTAAAGATTAAAATTTAAAAAAAAAATTTACAGAAAAAAAAAGTTTACAAAACGGCATCAACAATTTTTTTAATTATATCCATCATTATATTTATTTTGTTGTGCCATAAGAAACGTTCGTTTCTAGATAGAATTTTATTTAATAAGTTGTTTTTAAGATATTCTTAGCCGCATTTTATAAAATATGTATCAAATATCAAATAGAAATATTATATCTTGATGAGGATTGTGAAGGTATCTTCTATTCAATCATCTATTTTATATAAATTGACATATTTCGTTACATTGAATTGTTGATTCGTTATATTGATTTAATTTGTTGTCATTTACATTTAAATGTTAAAACTATTAATACTTATATGAGTATTTTGGTCATTTTGTATATACGACTTTCTTATCAATATCTGTCGTGGGTTTATAATTCTGTTGAATTTAGATATCCCAAGCAGACAAATCTGTATCGGCGACTTATGTTTAATAATATTTGAGCCCAAAGCAATTTGCTTGTATAACATTTTATCTTTGACTTCAATAAATAATTATTAACGATTATCGTATTTTGGTCTATACCTGGAGGCTAAAATTAATTTACCTTTACATGGAACAGCTTGAATATCACACATTTTAAACTTACGTTGGACATTCTGAAGTTGGTACTTTTATTTGAAGGTTTCTATTAATGCAACAACTATCAAATTAAGTTAAATAAAAGAATATACTTGAGGTGTCTCAACATTATTTTGTTATATATAATATACTTACAGTTGACTGCATAGTGCAGATATTGCGCATACTTTTCCTATTCTCACAATTTTATAAAAGAAAATACTTAAGATTTTTACTCTTTCTTCTATTGCTTTGATAAATTTCATTGTTTCATACGAGTATATATGTCTGTAATTAGTCATTTATTTTAAAATAGCTTCTAGTTTAGTTCCATTTATATTTATTACAGTTACGAAGAATAATATTCATATATGTAGTAGGTATATAATTTTATATTTGAATTATGCATTTTTCGAATATTCGAATGATTAAATACAAATAATATATAAACAATACGAATACGCAGCCTTATTTAAACATGTTTGTTTTTCTTTTCGTAATATTCGTTTATTTGTTAAATTTTGTATATTGTAAAATTTTATTATATATTTTGTTAAATAAACTAACAAATGATAAATAGGTAATTAAATATTATGATTATATGTAGGTATTGTAAATAAATAATGGAAACAAAAAAATAATTATTTTTTTTATTTATCCAAATACATATTCTGCAAATATAAATAGTTAACTAAAACAACAAATTGAATGAAACAAAAATAAAAATAAATTTGAATATATAACTATAACTATTGGAATATTACGAAATATTGGAACATCTGACACTAATATTGGGTTTATTTCAAATTATCCAATAAATTTATTATTAAATCTAAGTATTCGAATTCAGATTTTACCGAATAATTCCAGTCACATAATTTATCACATAGGTACATGTATTTAACTAACATATTTGCTGACTAAGACTTATAGAGAGTATTGTGGTTTATAGATTAATTAAAATTGAAAAAAAAAATAACTAAGTTATTTTTTTTAGCATCAAACTACTAGTCAAATGAAATCATTTCTATCTAAAATAAGTACAAAACACTAGATATAAATATACCTAACTCTAACCATAACAAAAGCATTTATCTTGAAGTGTGTCCATATCCATTGAGTTGATATTGAGTTTGGTGTAGAAAAAGAAATAAAAATAAATGTTCGATTTATAATTTTACAAATTTTGGGGTGTGTTTGTTTCTTTTACGGTGTTGATTCGTTGTGTTGTTAAAAATATATTTGAAAAAAATAAGATTAATAAAAAAATAATATCATGAAATCAGGTAAGTTTTATATTTTACATGACGTTTAAAATATTTTTTTTTTTTTTTAAATATTTATGATTGAACAGGGTGCGGTTAATCATAAGCAATGGCGCCAGATAAATCATAAATAAAATGATGTGATAAAATAATCGCTTTTTCTTTATGTATAAAAATTTATCAATATTCTATCTATCTTTTCATTATTTTGTATTGGATGAAAATTAAATTAATATAAATTTCAGATGATTTAAATGTTAATGCTTTCTTCACTTAATCAATTGCATATCAAATATAAACTAAATATACAAACACTGATGATTAATTACTTTAACCAAACGTAGGCTGATAAATGTAAACGTAGAAATAAATTTTCTTTTTTTCAGTTTCAAAATGCAACTAAAAGAAATGTGAAAATAAATAAATAGAAAAAGTCGAAACAAAAATATTTGTACACAATGTTTGTTTGCCGAAAGAGTGAGAGCGGTTAATCGGAACCGCAGTTGTTAATTGATTTATATTTCTAACAATATTGTATCAAGTTGATATTCTAAAACAAAAAATATTTTTTCTAAAATATAAGTTAAGAGAAAAACAAATGTTTTGCCGGAAACGCCAACCGAACCAATTTCATTCACTGATTACATTAAACCATTCATAAAATACGTGATTTTTTATTCGAAAAATAGTTAAAAGTAAGTATAAATATTTGGTTATCGCTTTAAAAAGTCAGCGTACTAATTGGTTTGACTTCTAATATTTTGTGGCATGCGTGGCCACACACATTTACAGCATAATCTAAAGCAATTTTAGCTTCTTACCATTTTATTTTAAATATAAATACATTGACGCAATTGTTATCAGCTTCTGTTATGTTTTTATTCGAAGTTAAGCAGTAGTGGGCACATTAAGATTACACTAAAATAGTTTCAACAAAAAAGAAAAAAAAAGAAAAAAAACCAAAAAAAAATTCCTAGATTTTTAGCTTTCTCTTTATTTCTTACACTCAAACATAAATCAAATACTAATAAAAATGTCAAAGACACTATTATCGTTATCACGAAAGACCTTTTTGAAATGAAAAAAAAAAAAACTACTCTTTTTGTTTGTTGTGTTTTTTTTTTCCTCTGCTCTTGCTTCTTCAGTATTTTGAAAACAATACACAAAAAAGAGCAGAAAATTGAAAAAAGGGCAACAAAAAGGTACCAACAATATTCCATATATATAATCGTGCACTTGGTCTCTACCAACATACAGTTTTGTAACGGGTAGGTAAATGATGATGGTAAATGTAGGTTATTGGGTCAGTGAGGCAGTAAACCATTATTATATCCTCATTGAATGAAATAATCTTCGGTCTATTGATGATCTAATGTTCTAGAGGCTTGTCGTTCATTTTTGTTTTCTTTTTCTACGAATTTTGATTTTGTTCATTGAGCCCCAATAATGCTTCGAAATGACCATTTATATTATATTTGTGTTTATTATTTCCTTTTTTTTTTTTTTTGCAAATGTAAGATTTTGAATCATGCAGAGAAGACATTTGGTCAGTTTAAGAAGTCATTATTATAAAAATAGATGATGAAGTTGTTGCATAGAAGTTTTATATATTTTCTTTTAGTTTGGGTTGAAAAAAGAACGATAGAGATATTAAATTTCTTTCTGCATGCTGATAAAGTCATTGCCTGCTCAATTCAAACCAGAAATATATAATGTAGATGTAGAGATGGGTAATTTTTTGTACGAAGCATTATAATATGAATAACATTACTAAAATTGTTTTATGTCATTTATTTTCAATTTAAATTAATAAAATTGATTTATTAATTCTTAGAAAATTCCTTTCATTAAATTAATAATTTTATTTGATTTAGTTACAGAACTATTAACATTTACAACTTTCACTTTTTCACACTTGATTCATAAATTTAAGTATTCTATAATTTAACAAGAAATAAAAATAGAATTTCTACCATACCGTAAAACTCCAGCTGCTGTAAGGTATTTAGAATTCGCTTTACGAATAAAACAAAATATATTCTATTTGTTATTTAATAAGTAAATATGTAAATTCAGTTATCTTTATGACGTTATCAACCAAAAAAAAAAAAAAATAAAAAGAAAAGGTAAGTATAAATTAATGTAAAACAAAATATTACTAAAATAATGCAGTTACGCACATCATCCTAATAATACTAATTAATTTGATATCCAACTGCGTGCTTTTCATTTTATACAATATTTAACTAAAATACTAACTGACCACCATGATCGTCTCGAAGATTATAATTTCTCATCGAATATTACATATAAATAAGGTACATAAATATTAAATAATATTTTACGTAAATATTCGTCAGTCAGTATTATAGACATAATATTCTCAGATCTTTTCACTATTCCACAAAACCATAATCTACTTAAAATTATAAACGTGCGTAGAGAGCTATTAATAAAAATATTAAAACGAAATTTAAGTACACTAAATATATTTTGAGTCAAAGAAATAAGTATAGAAGAATGTTTCTGTTTTCATTTATAATGCGATGATTATATAAATAAATATGTGTCTTCTATAACAAGAAGCAGAGGTTTAATAAAATATTTATAAAAATATATTCTTTTATGATTTAATTTTATTACTGATTCACATAAATTAATTTTTTTATTTTGTTAGGACAGTTTTTTTTTTTTTTTACCTCAAATTTCGTTATTCAATGAGAACAAATTCTGTGATGTTGATTTTTTGATTGCTTAGCATATATGGGTTGAGCACTGAACTGGTTTAGGGTTCGTATGGATAGAGTGTAAGTAAATTTTGAGTTCCTCTATAACTTCCGTGGCTTAAATATGTTTTTTTTAACCCCGTACCCGCTCTTGTCCAACATTTTTCTTCTATTATGTGTACTAATTGTCACTATAGTCACATTTTGGGAGACCCCATTCCACGTCGGACTTCTTTTAAAACAAGTTTAGTATTCCTTTCTCGAGACAACTCTTTCCTATTATCATATTTAACTTATTGAGCATTTCATTAATTACACAAAAAATAATATGTTTGTCGCAATTATCAATTGTATTATATTTTAATGTCTTATCTCATTGACATATCTAAGAGATGATCATAGGGATTCTCCAATTTAAATTATAAAAATCGTTTTTTATCCCCACAACGATAATGATTATTATGTACTGAAATAACACTGCAATACGTGTACATCGTTAACAAAAAAAAAAAAAAATAGTTTATAAAACACATTCGATCGTATCAGCATCTAACATCTTGTACTTTATGATGTATCTACATGAGTTTTTTTTCTTCTTTTTTTTTATAATATTAAGAAAGGCGAGGCGTTAATTTATTGAAATATCAAATTTCATTAAAGTCATTCAAAAATTTCGTTTGTTGTATGGAAGGTAATTTAAGTTAGTATAAATATATATTCTCATTTAAATAGTTTTAGTTTTCAAAATAAGTTATGAATTTTTTGGCTGTTTATTAACTTGTAAATGGTGATATTTCATTTTAGATTTATGATTTTTAAAGTAGATAAAATTGTATTAAGTAAGAAACAAAATTTGGAATTTAACACCTTGAACCACCCATAATGTTTCCGCTAATTTGTGGAATGTGGGCTATGTTTTACAGACAATAAATTATGTTCATCATCATCATCACCACATTATTAATAAATAATGTGTTTTAAAAACAAAATATTTTGTTTATGTCATAAACTGATTCGTTTTATTTATAAAATTTAGTGTCGTCGTTCAATTTTAACCAGAAATTTATTGGAAAGTTTCAGCATTAATTCAAATTTTAAGATTAATTCACTCATTTTCAAATTGGTACTAAATTTAAATTTACTCAAAAGATGACACAACATTATTTTCATTGTAATCATTGCATATTTGCTACCAATACAATTTCTAGGTCCAGCACAAAATGGTAAATAATGGTATGGATGTTGTTCAATCATATACATGGGTAAAAATCGATCTGGTTCAAAAATATCAGCATTGTCACCCCACAGTTTTGGATTTCGCTGTAATTTGTACAATTTTATGAAAACAATTGAGCCTTTTGGTAGTGTGCAAGTGATTATTTTTGTAATTTCCAGCAAATCTCTGGATATGATTGGTGCAATCGGATAGAGTCTCATTGATTCTTTTAAAACTCTTTCCAAATAATTTAATTGTATTATTGAATCATAGTCAAAGTAATCTTTACCATTTTTAATTAAATCAATTTCATTAAAAGCCTGTTGTATATGTGGATGCATGGCCAGCATTAGAATTGTGTACGAAACGGTTAGAGATGTTGAGTCGGTTCCCTATAACATAATTAAATTATTACGATTATTAATTATTGTATGTATGCCCTGCTCATAGATAGTCTATAATGTGCCGAATTTAATTTGGAATACTAGAAATGGTAAACATAATCTTGTGTAAAGCGACATTTTGAAAATCTTTAAGACGGGCAATTTTCAACCTTCAATTTTATACCTGCTTCAAATAGATTTCAATTATAAAACAGTTCGATGCATTTATGAAACACGCAGTTTAATCTAGTTTTATCCGATCTATTGCTTGTCATTCTCAGAGATGCAATAAAAAAAAACTTCGTTGTATTATAAAATAAATAAATGATTGTTGTTTTTACCAAAATACCATTCACATCATACTTACTCCAATTATAAAAGTGTTTATGCGTTTTTGAACGGTCAGATTATTGAAATAACCTTCATCGCGTTAATTAAACAGTTTATCAATTAATAGTTCAAGAGAATCATTTTCATCAGTTATTGTATTGTATTGTTTCTTTTATTTTTCATTTGTTCATAACTTAACTCGTTCTAATAATCCAAAACAAAATATTTAAATTCAATCACTTCAATACAACTTATTATTATTTAACTTATATAATTGAAAGTTTATCAAAGTTACTCTTTTCAGTTTTGTAAAGTTGTATGTATTTATAAATGAAATTAGAATGATACCTAACCGTTGATATTCTTTACGAAATTATTGATAGTATTCTGTAAAGACAAAACCCAAGCGGCATTTGTTACCAAAATCGCAGTAATATTATCGTAATTTTTTGGCAAAAATTTAGTAATATTACCGTTATAAAACAATAAAAGGTCTACCAAAATTAGTAATTAATAATAATATTACTAAAATATTACTAATATTAGTGATAATATTACCAAAACATTGTCAATATTAGTAACAACATTACTTATTTATTTACTAATAATAAAATTACTAATATTGGTAATTATTTGCTAATTTTGTTACTAATATTGGAAATATTTTGGTAATATTATTATTAATTATTAATTTTGGTAGACCTTTTATCGTTTTATAACGGTAATATTACTAAATTTTTACCAAAAAATTTCGGTAATATTACTATAATTTTGTTACCAAATGCCGCTTGGGAAACTTATTAGACATTTATGAAGAACAAAATAAGATTACAATTAAATCCAGAAACATTTATTTAATTAAAACGTTCTGTTAAGTTTAGGTTAAGCATGAGATGAGTATTTCAAAATATAGCTATTAAAACTAATTGTTTTAATTCTCCAATAAGAAAAGGAAATAAAGGTTCTTCTACTAGAAAATTGGTTGCTAATCGAAACTCTCACTTGTCCGTTTTTATTGATCTTTACTTTAATAAAAATAATATATAGGTAATTCAGATACTTACTTGTCAATACAATCAAAAAAATCCACTGTATTAGATAACAGAGCTGATTCTAAAAAAAAAAATCATTGAATTCTAATTTTAACACTAAAAATAGTATCATATTTAATATATATTTCGAAATATCAAATGAACTTTGGTCAACATATTTATCATTAATATTTATCATAATATTTGATTTTCTATTAAATAATGGAACAAATGTTTTTAAGACACTCAAATTAAAAACACTACTTAATAATGTTCGGTCCGTTTTTTAAATAAGAACTGAAAATGAAATCACTGTTAATAATATATAATTTTTTATTCAGTGTTTTAAATCATCTAATATAAAAATTCCGATTTTAATTGGGAAACAAACGATAGAAAAATGACTTCTGCAAACATTGTTGTGCATTTAATAAAATTCTTAAATCTTCCGGCTGATCTATAGAAATGCATAATTTTGGTCCAAATCAAAAAACATTTTTTTTTTAATTTCTTTTTATTTAATAACGTAGCCGTTTCTTGCCTGTAGCTATTGCTTTCTGGTTCAAAAATTAAACTAGTCCCATATTCCTTTTTGTATTATGACAGAAGTATTTGAAATACACTTGCTTTATTTTAAGGCTTATATTATCATTAAATACTCTTCGTAAAGAATTTTAAAATCAGCATAGATTTTTTTTATTTCGATCCCTTTTGGTGAGCTCAAAACATCACACTGAATTCGTCAACAAACTTTATCGTACCGTTACTGCAGCACAGTAAACATGATAGGACTGTAACATTGGTAGAATAGCATCAAAAATAAAATAAAAAATAAAAGAATATTGCACATTTGTATATGGTTTTCAATTGGTTTTCTGAGGAGTTTATTAGAAAGTTTTTTTTTTTTTTTTTAATTACATAAAAAGTAAGTAATTTAACAATTAGAGTTAGGAATTTATTGCTATTATGACATTGTAAGGTCTAATCATGGTACTATTATAACTTTGATGAGGTCTACTTACCCAACATTTATAATTTTATTTAACAGTTAAATAAAACAAGCGAAAAATTATATAAATATTAACTTGCGTGTGGATAGAATTGAATATATTTTAATCATTGACATAACGCGACCATGTTTTCTGTCGTTAATTATTCATTAATTAAAATTCATGTTATTAAAAATATGTTCATTAAGCACATATAATTTTGGTGTGTGCGTTTTTTTTCTAATTTTTTAATGAAATAGACTACTTAAGGGAACCGCGGAAGTTTTTTGAACTTTTGTGCTTGGCAGCAAAAAAATGTATGTAGCGCCGGACCAACTTAAGGTTGTCTATAATAATTGTTACTTTTAAGTTTAATAATATCCATAAGACGAGTAAGTAGCTCGCAGAAACTCTTTTGTTTTTATATTAATTTCTAGTTTTCCAGGATTCTAGATTCTAGATATGGTCCATCAGTTATTTGTTTTAAAGTAGTTGAAAAAGAGATTTAAATTGTTTTAAATGATTATGGCAAAGACTTATTAAGTCTTCAACAATTCATTTCCATTATTTTATTTATTCATTGACAATTCTTTTAAGTAAAATTAGATTCATTTGATTTGGGTCGTCGTGCTGGCATATTCAGTAGGTGGCAGAGTCGTACGCTGGACACCTTAATAATGTTTCAATTATAAAAATAAATTAATTTATGTAAGTAGAAAATTATGAATATTAATTAGTACGAATATTGCAATATAGACATAATCAATTATTAATCAACAATCTATTAATTGATAAAAACCGAATTTATAAATCAATTAAATATTTTTATTTTTTTTTTGTTTTAGTCCCAAACTTATTTATATTTTAAATCCTTAACATTTCATAATTTTTCTCACATTTCGTAACGTGTGCGAATAAAATATTATCATTTTAATAAAAATTGAAACTTACCTATAACAACGATTACCTGAACATCACCTATTTACCTAATCAAAGTATTATACCAAATAATAACAACATGTGATGTGATACGGAATCAGGCTCATAAATTTTATCATGTAAGATGTAATAAAATCTACGTTCTCAACATAAAATCACCCATATATACATATTACATACATACAGTATCCATCGTAAAAATAAAATAAATAACTTCGTAGAAGTGCCGCACATATTAGCTATTCGACGAGTATTATTTTAAGAGGTTTTATTTTATTTCATGTAACTACATATTATGCCTATATGACGTCATGGACAAACAGCTGTTTAGATTTATATTGTTATATATATAATATATATATACCAACCAATAATATTATATGATGAGAAAGAAGTAAATGTAAAATAACGCAAAGATCAATAGAATGAAGAATGAACAACAAAACAAATATTAAAAAAAAGAGAATGTATGAATATATACTCTCAGTCTCTCAGTGAGTATTAGATTCTTGAAGAATGCGGGGAAGTGGATACTTTCGTTAAGTTTCAGATTGTGCTCTGGATGAATTTTAAAATGACAATCTATCCTACGCACATTTGATTTAAATTTATCACCGACCACTCAAACATCTCTTATTCTCTTAAAAATCAAATGAACATTTAGTTTTTCGTTAAGTTTTTATTCTCTCATAAATTTTTTATGTATAGAAATAAATTCATTTCTCATAACATAATCGCCGTATTTCTCAAAGACCTCATTCATATTAATGTGATATTGTCTGAGGACATAATAAAAAATAATCAATTACAATAAATTGCATCTTCCGAAACGAATATTTATACAAAAATATTTAATTTAGCTAGTTTTAAATTATTGAAACTTAGTTAATTTTTAACTAATATGTTTTTTGTTGATATTCTCTTTCAATTTATAATTCAGAATAAGTACTAAGTTTGTTTCTAAAATCATACATGATACCAAATGAGTTACTCTCCAAAAAAAATATGTTTCTCCTCTTATAAAATGAATTTTGAGTAAATTTCGTTCATTGAGCGCATGTTATTTGAGAATTCAGCCTCGTTTAAATAAATTTTTCTGTTCGGTAGTGTTGTCGGTATTAAAATAAAATGAACGTTTGAATATTAAAGGTATAGAAATATACCATTGAAGAACTTGCTTTGCCTGGCTCACAAGGGTGAATGGTAAATTGTACAATATAAATGTACTTTACCTCTACGTTCATTATACATATGTCATATATATATATATATAAACATTCATACATTTTTACGTACCAGCAGCATTAAAGAGAACTCCAAAGAATGATTAAACATATAAAAACCAAAAACCAAAATATATACAAAAGAGTTTGAAGTTTTCAGCAGCAGTAAACCAGCAAATGATTTTAGTATCGTCGTGGCTTTCGAATTGAACGGAACGCAAAGTCGGTTTGAACGTATATAAACTATGAGATAACGTACTACAAAAAAAAAAGAAAATAATAATACCAAAAACCAAAACATTTGAATATATTTTACGCAAATTATTACTCAATTTTTGTTTTAAAAGAAGTCGAAAAATATTATAGTAATTCTCTTAATTTATTTAAATTATAGAATTACCATTAAGCCAATAAGATTATAATTTTCAAAAATCTGGCTTAAAAGAAAAAAAAATATATAATTAACATATTAATAGAAATATTCGTGATAAAGTTATGATTGAATAATAATTTTCATTTCAGAGATCACACATATGATTTTTTTAATACTTTGTTTTTTTGTTTGTGTGCGTGATATTTATTAGTTCGATTGCTTATATACCGCATAATTTTGTTTTTAAGTGGTAAAAATCTACATAAACAAAACATTAATTAAATCTTATGTCTTGAGTTAAGTGTTAAAACTGATAATAAAATATAAGTGCTAGTTGTTAAGCTTACTTGCGGCAAGCAATAAGTACCACTGTATTAATAGACAACCTGAGACTTAAGTAAATACAATTTAATAAACAAAAAAAAAAATCACAAATTAATTTATGGTTTATCTAGTCGCACGATGGTAAAAATTTAACGAGCTAACCATATGATATGCGTTTGTGTAGTAATTTCATAGTTAAATTACAAATAGACATGTACTTGACCAGGCAACACAAGCACAGATAGATGCATCTAATCTAGTATAGAAACAAATGCATTATAGTTATAATGCAAAGAAGTTAGAAGATATCCAATGATATTCAAATATAAGATAATAGATGTAAACAGGCAACAATTTTCAGAGAATAAAACAGTAAAACAAGTTTCGAAATCTGTAATAAATTTTAATTAATGTTGTAACTTAAATGGAAAAAGGAGGAAAAAAAGCAATAACTTTAACCTTTCTAAGAAATCAACAACATCTAAAATGAATTTGTCAAAGAATTTAATTTGAACACCTTTTTTCTGTCTGTCGAAATATACAATGCTTATATTTTCTTTGTATTTTATTTGTATCAAATGTACAAAAGAGATTTTTGTTTTTGGAGATTAAAAAAAAAAAATTAAATAAAACAAAATAATAAAGATAATTAATTGCTTTTTGTTTTCCAGTATTTTAATTATAAAAGAGAAAGAAAAACTTAGTTATTTTTTTTGTGACCAAATTTCTATATATAAAGTTTTTTTTTTCTTGTTATTGAAAAATATACCAAGATTTGTACTTGATGACACCTCTATTATAATAAACAATTGTGTATGTGTGTATTTCTTTCTTTCCATTTTTTTTTTGTTCTTTAACAATTTCGCGCTTTAATTTCTACTCAACTTTATTTGAGTAGATAAAGTTTTGTACATTCCACATCAGCATCCAATAATTAAAAAAAAAAAAAAAAGAGAAACAAAAAAAATGTTTTATTATGTTGATTAACTAAAGTGTTTTTATTGAAAAGTTTTGTTACTTTTGAGTATGTATGTTGTTTTGAGCACGCAGTTTTGTATTTACTCGAGTGTTTACGGATAAATAAATTTTGATGAAAACGTTCAAATTGTTTGTTTCGTGTATATATTTACAAAACGTATACCAAACTGGATTATCTATTTAACTATAGATGTTGAAGTATTGACCCGACAAAATAGAAAATTGGATTATAATAACGAGATATATACCAGTTATACACGTTCGATGCACGATGAATGGATATAAAGGATTAAGAAAATAATTAGATTATTTTTGCAGTGCTTGAAAATTGTAAGTTTTTCTTATTTAGTCGACGGACTAAGTTTTCCATTAATAAAATTTACTTAATTAATTTTAATTTTCTCAATCTCTGTTATATATATATATTATGTTGTGGATGATGTAGCAATGCACTTGTATGCATATAAATATTTACGAGCTCTGTAATTAATATCTAATAAGAAAATAAATAATCTAGCTATTTTTTTTTAAATTTAACAAATCAATAACAAGTCAACGCAAAACGAAAGTTTTCTGTTTGAGTCATTCTTTTTTCTTTTTTTTTGTAAGATTTGAATAAATTTTTGCGTCACGTAGAAACTGGAAACAATTTTTGCACCGTAATTAATTTCTGATTATTAAATTTATGAACTGAGTAACTTAAGTTATGCATTTGGTTTATAATGCAATTTAGAGTCTTATCAAAATCAAATTGTCATAATATTTATTCTTCATCGAATATATGTCATAAAAAGAATTTATTTCCAAAAAAAAAATTGAACAAATTCCTCAAAACTTTCAATTTCCCATACCCGACAATCATTTACTTATTAATCAGAAACAATACATCGATATTGAATCCTTTGTTATGTAAGCGGCGCCCATTAAACTGTTTACCTACCTGATTTTTTGCTTTATTGTTATTTTTTTCTACTTTTTTTTTTTTCAAATATACATCAACCTATTAACAGAGATAAAAGGTGCAATTATAAATCCGTTTTTTTTTTCTTCTGATGCATCGACATTCGACATCGACGCATTTATTTTTTGTTTAGTTATATTATGCAGTTTAGCTTTTTTATGAAATATTTATTTATATTTTTTTAAAGCAGAGATAAACATCAGTTTAAATTGACAGAACCATCCCCTAATATAATTCAAGGCATTATAAAATTAGGTATCTATATACTCAATATTAAATGTAGAATTTTAAATAGATGGTTGATTTTATAGTAAACCGATTTTAATTTATGTGTTGTTTCTTCCATTTATTTTGATTTGTTATCGTATCGGTAAAATATTTAAAAAGAAATTAATTCATTTTAGGTTTTCAACTAAAAGAGTCATATTTGAATTTATTAAATCCATCAAAAAACAATAATGAAATCGTCAAAATATTTATAAGCCAGACAGAATTATCATTATATAAAAAAAAAAAAATTCGTTTATAATTGTGCTGAAACTCATTTTTGAACAGCGCGCGTAAATCAAATTCTGGAAGTACAGCGCCTAATTTTTGAAAATGGGTTTCCTTGAAAAATTATTTCATTGCTGTGGTTTTAAAAAATGTAGTTTAGTTTAATTAAATTCTCTAATCAGTCAAACCAGTCCAATTGAACATAATATAAGAAATATTATCAATATTTAGTTAGGACAGATTTGATTAGAGATGTTAAAAGGATTTTGATGTGCTTTGATTACTCGATAACTTAATCAACAAAACAATCATAAACATTCTATTATTTGTTTTTATTTAAAAACACTATAACACTTAATTTGCAATAAAATAGAAACTATATTTTAATATTTCGATGCAAAAAACTAAATTCTTCAGCAAAGAGCACACGAATGGTCGACACCGTTCAATTTTTATTCTTGCACCAAAGAAAAAGTGGAAATAAAATATATTATTTTATTTTACAACAAGCGATTATAAACTGAACATTAGTTGTTTTTAGTTCGTTGTATTGTTGTTTTACCGCATTTTTGTCTGTTCAATCACTATATGAGAATATATATTACAACGCATAGTATTTTCTATTTGATTTGTATGTACATTCGAATTGTATTTTATATAATATAGTTATAAATAAGGTATTTATTTGTAGCCCATCATCATGCACAATGTACATGTACAATTTGTACATGTAGAATATGCGGAAAGATAAAAATCATCGAAAGTAAGGTGCATTAAATATATGTATGTATGTATTATGAATTATATTTTATCTGACCTGACACCATGGAATGTACCAATCAAACAATATGTTTATTATCACATGTAACTTTTGGACAGCAAGAATAAGTACTTATTGAAAATGATAAATAAAAATGTATTGATTTATTCATATTAGTTAAATGGTTACAATTTATAATTTCAATTCAATTCCATTAAAAATGACAAAGACTAAAACAGTATAATAGATAATTTTATTTATCTGATTGGATATTTTATGCAAAAACCAATAGAAATATGCTCTTATGGGCGTAATTACAATATTGTGGTAATAAATTAAAAATTTACATATCATTATAAAATAATTCATGGTTTTTCCTTTTTTGTAAATGATATCTAAAGATGATCTATTTTTATAGGTGAATGTGAATGTGATCAAAGATAGGATCACCTTTATTGCTTAATGATCTGAATAAAAAAATGCAGATCATTAAAAAAGTGATCTGTATACCCAACACTGTATATTAGTGATACACAAATATCGTATTTGAAAAATATGTTAGAAATGAAGAACTTTCATATAAGCTAAACATTAATTCTGGCAACAGAAGAAAATAAAAATCTCCATATATTTTAAATTAAAAAGGGAAAAGTATTAAATAAATCATTTTTTCATTTTATGGAATTATATCCTATTATTTATATTATTTTGGTTTGATTGCAAAAAAATGTCGAAAATTTATAATTAAAAATAACAAATAATTTTTTCAACAATTATGAAAATGATTGAATGAATTTTGTATGTACCTACCTGTATCGCTCCATGGCCTGATCCAGAACCTATTCATGGTACTAATACGTTGTATTCCTTACC
This sequence comes from Catotricha subobsoleta, assembly GCA_011634745.2. Taxonomy (NCBI): domain Eukaryota; kingdom Metazoa; phylum Arthropoda; class Insecta; order Diptera; family Cecidomyiidae; genus Catotricha; species Catotricha subobsoleta. Next base: position 78,222 of record JAABKK020044112.1, on the reverse strand, counting down.
AATAAGAAACAACATAAATGCACTTCAATACCACATCATCACCCAATAAATTCTCTTTAACATAATATAGAATAAATATGATTATTAATTAATGCATGGTTTCGTTGTTGTTATATTGTTTTCAATAAGCGAAACGATTACATAGCAAATATATATACATATATATATATAAATATATAATATATATGTAATATAAAATAAAATGTTCTAACCAAATTTTAAAGGATTAAGACTTTAAAGCGGCTAGTATTATGTTCTAAACGTATTTTATTTTTTTTATGAATAATGTGTTGTACATTGTATAGTGTGTATAGTGTCTGTAGTGATGGCGGCATTCTTCAAATAACTTGTCCTAACGAAATTTACATTAAACATTTTCAACATTATTATAAATTCTTATTGTTAACTGCATTACGTTATAGTTTGTATTTAAATTGTATATATAATTGTATGTTATCAGACCCAAACTTGGTATGAAAGTTATAGCTTATAACTAAATACATAATATGATTAAAAAAAGAAAAAAAAAATACTATTTCCACCCAACATGACCACGTGTACAAAATAATACCTATTCAGAGTTTATCTAATATATAAGTATTTCTATATATTTCTACATTTACATTTTACATATCCATTAATTTTGAATAAAATTCCAATTCGCCTAAGTAATTTTGTTATTTATTTAATTTTATTTCAGTGGTTTTTTTTTTTTCTAGAATTATTTTCTTAGCAATTTCTTATTATTTATTTTTTTTTTTTCTTTTATTTTGTATTAAGTTAAAATACACGAGTATGTAAATGGCAATGTTATAAATAAATGAAATGCGTTTAACCTTGCTCTTATATTATATATATATTTCTATATTTTTGAATAAAATGTGTTATATCCCATTGAAGTAATACGTATTCTATTATATAACCAAGTCAGACCACATACCTAACAAAAAAAAAAAAATATATATAAATAAAAAAATAAAACTAAAATAATAATAACCAATAAGGAAATAAGTTCAAGTAATTGTAATAGTCATCGTGTAGAGCGCGATAATATTTGTAATAGAAATGAAACTAGAAGGCATTTATTTTATATAATATTTGTAAATATAAAGTACCTAGAGGCTAAGAAGCATTATTATTAGAATATTTAAAAGTATATTAGAACGAATGGTGTCTACTACACTTGGTATGGTTAATGACCAAATAACATTGAAAGGTTTTTCAGTTTTTGTATAATTATGATAAATTCATTTTATTAATAGGTAATTCTAAGTGACCGAAAAGTGGTAGACCATAGTGGTGGATAACCGTAGCCGGTACACCGATTATAATATCATATCGAAATATTTATAAAATTATTTTGTATATAATGATAATAATAATAGGTTGAGTATGTACATAAAAGGTACAGAATTACTATTGCATGAAAATAATTTGGACAGCAAATATTTGTAAATGTCCGGATGTCGTTGATGGGGAAATTTTCAATTAAATTTATTTATTTTACCTACTTCTTGCTGGAGTAAAGTATTTAAAAAAAAAATGCATGACAGACAGAACAGCGAGTCAAATCTGCCAAATTAAGAATTTGCCTGGTGAAAATAAAATGATCTTAAATAAATTTACAAAGCAAGTGTTTACTCTTACGATTGGTGTACATTTGGGATCTATCTTTAAAATGCTTCATCAAATTTTTTATCGCTTAAATTGTATGAAAAAATACATAAATGTATATCACCGTCACAAACACAAATATATATGTATTAATTAAGTGGAAAAAATTGTTATCAAATTCTAAAAAGTCGTGCCACATTAACATTTTTTAAAAAAAATGAGAATTCATGCCTATTTGCTAACTTTAAGGTTCTGATCTAAAAGACTAAAGGTAGCATTAAAAGCCTGCAAAAAAATCATAAAAATAAATGAGAAAACGAAACTATTAAGTACTTATTGACTCGTAAAATAATCAATGTCTTAATAAAAAAAAAAAAAAATATTTTTTATCCGTAACGGCATATAAGATATTATTAAATCAGAAGAAATGCTCCGGATATTATTTCTATCATAATTTCATTAATTTAATATATAGTTCCGAAATCAATAAAGTTTTATATGTGAGCTATAGAAAACTAATGCTGTTTTCAATCGATTATTTTTTATATTACTTTATTCATATTTTGCCTGTCTGTGTGCATAAAATTTTCTTATTAAGTATACGCAAAGAATTCGATTTTATAATTTGGAATTTTTCCAAACAAAAAAACAAAAAAAAAAAAACGAACAGAAAAATAAAAACGAAAACACTACTTTAGTTTATATAATTTAACTTATTTGGCATCGTATTCTTTTTTCTTTTTTTCTTTTTTTTCGTTTTTCTTTGTGCTTTATCTAAAAGCTGAAACCGAATTTTATTCTCATATTATATTATATGTAACTATTTATATAATGTATTGTGCTTGCAGTAAGATATATACCATTCATATTAAATACGAATACTTATATAGAGAGGTATTCATATAGTATTATATAATACGGCGGAAAAAAGTGTTGCTGTGTAGACATAAAACAAAGAAAATCGTGGAAAATCGCGATAAAAACTATACTCACTCCGGGGAATACCCGCCTTTAATAGATATAATATAAATGTTATGTTGATACATTGTACTATAACAATAAAGTATGGGATGACACAATTAGGTTACTGGCACTGCTGTATATATAGTACAGCCTAACTCTATTCGAGTTTCTGTATATAGCTTTAAACTTATATTATATTTCATTTGTTAGTTGAATAGTATAACGTAGTAAGTAATTATATAATACCAAAATCAATATAAATTTTCGATTCAAAACTAATTTCTATTTTCACGTGAATGTGATTTTTTATTTTTTATTTTTTATTTTATTTTTTTTATCACTTTATGCTACATATATAGTTTCGTTAAAACGAAAAATAAAAGAAAGGAATATTTTATTGTGATTTTTATTATTTATTGATTTTTATTTTAAAGCTATTCGACGATGAGAATTAATTTGTTTCTTTAATGTCACTTATACTCTTGTACTTCAGATATGACAGTCTCAGACCATTACCCAACATTCCCTGTGTCCATTTAAAATGACCTAATAATTACTGAATTGTGTAAATTTTAATCCATCAATTTGCCTAATGTTTTCCGTATCATGTTTGGACTATATACAATATAAGATATCACAAGAGCATCTTAAGCTCTAATCTTGTAAAAGAAAAAGTGGAAATGGAACGGCAAAGAAAAAAAAAATCACTCTTAGAGTATTTAAAATTAATGTGAAGTTACTAACGCCTCATTTCCGAATAATTTTATATTTATATAGTATCCCTTATTATTATATAATATACCTACCTACTCTAACAATTCTAACCATTGCCTATACATTGTATTTAAGCTAACGGTAAATATGGAACAGAATAAAGTATATATGTATATCTTATTATAGTTAATATAAACTTTCCACCCACTTTTCTTAACTTATTAATGGATTCGATTAAAATCTTTTAAAAGAATAGAACAGAAATATCATTATTCATTATTACACGAACAAAAACTTTTCTTTCAAAGCTCTGAGTGAACGTGCATGTGTGTGTGCTTTGCGTTTTGCAAGTTTTGTTATTCACTTCTTCTGTCGTGTAGGTATATATAGTGTCACTGGCATTTTATGTAGGTACCTTCATCCTCATTTTTAACTTCAGTATCACCATTATGTTTCGATCTAACCAGCCAACATTGTCAGCATTTATATCTATACATTTATATTTTCCACATTACAGAAAATATCTTAAAAGAAAATGTTTTTTAAGTATAAGTTCGTCTTTCATTTTGTTGGGACATACTTATAGCAATTCAACAATCCCGCATATTAAAGCCAAAAACCGTGTTTAGAGTTTATTTTATATTTGAGCTGTATTATCATTTTTATGTCGCCACTGCCACCACACAAGCCATCATCGTCGAAACAGAACCTTACAATTTTGCTATTAATATTGATCGGTGTTGTTTTCATATTTTATTATTATTATTATTTTTTTTTTTTTTTGCCAATGATGGTATTATTATGGTTGTGTAGTATTGTCTTTTAACTTATTATATATATATAACCATCTAACAACAACAGCAGGGAGTATATTATTATAGCCAACGAAAATGTCCCATATATTAAAAATGGGCGCACACCAAGTGTCATAAAATACGATATTATATGGAGACAAAAAAAAAAAATTGAAATTATTAACAGCTGTTGTCTTGTCTATAAAAGACTTTAATGTAGATAAATATGTGAGTCATTAATTAACAGTACAACAGACACAACACTAAATTTAAGTAAAGTAACAACTAAAATTCTGCAATATTTATTTTTATTAATTTTAAACACTTTTATGAATTGAATGAATATAAATGTGAGTCATTTTTATATAACATATTATAGCTAATGTGGATGTTTTTTTTTTTTTTTTGGTTTGATGGGACATATCGCATCTCATATCCAAAGCTGAATACCATAAAATGATATAAAATATCTTGTGGTTTTAGCGAAATAACAAAAAAAAACAAGAGTTTGCCAACAAGCAAGAAATAAGAAGAAATCCTCTTTTAAAAATAAAAAAAAAACTCCGCTTACTGACTTTTATTAATTGGATCATTTAAAAGGAACATTGCTGAGCATAATAAACCGGAAATGGTTGCTTGTAGTCGTCAATTTTGAGTATGATGTGTTTTGACAAAACGAATAAACATTCTGAGTATCAAACCATACACAGAAAATAATCTTTTCGAAAATTAATTTTAAATTAAATATGCGCAAAGCGCAGATAACTATGGTTTTGCCTTTTAAGTGGAAACCATACACACGTGCTTCCTAAAAAAAAAAAAAAAAAACTAAATAAATAAATAAATAAATAAAAGTAAAATCAGAAAATAAATGTCAACTTAAAATGGTTTAACACTTAACAAACAACACAAAATCTTATCTAAACAATTTTCAAGCTTGTTTCAATATTTCATATTAAAAAAAAACAACAAAACAGTCACATATTTTTGCAGTTGCTTTACATTTTAAATGAAAATAATATAGGTAATGGTACAGAAAAACAAAATAAAAGAAAAAAAACAACGACAACAGCGAACAGAAACAAAATTCTTATGAGACTGTTTAGTTGATGGACCATTTACAATTAAATTACTTAATTACGATGTTTATATTTTTATTTTGAAAACTAAAATTCTGTTTGACTTTCAGTTTTTTGTTTAAAAAAAAAAAAAAAAATTAAGAAAAGGAAACACGTTTAATACTACAATTTACATTATGGGCTTGGGCACATCAAATAATACCATTTAAATTATTGTAGGCGACTAATTTGATGATTTCTTACGAAATAAAAAAAAAAAAAAACGAAAAACGATTTTTGTTTTAGATTTTTTTTTTAAGGCATTTTGTGTTCGGTTTTAACTACTCACTTATTAATTTCTTGAATATTAATATATAATTTAACTTGTCAACTGGTGCCGCACATTGAAAACAAAGAAGCGATAGCGCGCTTGCATATTTAAATATAAATTACACACAAATTTTAAATGAACGTGTGAAACATTAAAGCCGCTAAACGAAATGATATGCGAGAAAAATCGATCAATAAAATCTATAAATCGAATAATATTTTAATTTGTAAGTTTTGTTTGTTTGTTTTTTTTTTTTTTTTTTGTATAAATAATTAATTTAAACGAATCGTTTAATATATTTGGTTTTTCCTTCATCTTTTTTTCTGTTTTTTGGTTTGATTTTATAACAAATATGTGCGGTGTGGTTGGCCAATTTCATCAATGATTCGCGACATTGTATTGAGTTTAATTTAAAAGAAACTGAGCACATAATATAACAGATAATATTTATTGTGAACTGGATGAGATTGGGTTAAATAAGCAAAAAAAATAAATATATATATATATAATATATATAAAGAAAACAAGATTTTTCGAGTTATAATATTAATTGGATTTGTCCTTTTACAGAAAATGATATATTACAATAATTATTCATTTATGAGATGGAAATGATTTCGGTAAGCGGGCGGGCTGATATACTTTATTTATATATTTAAGTATCGTCAGCAGATTTTTTCATACAAACGAGTAAAGTATAGGCACAACAAGACAGAAGAAAAATAAATAAAAAAAAATCATTGAAAAATTAAGAAAAATATTTACATATTTAACGATTAAGTTACAGTCAATACTTACGTGCGCGCGGCAATAAAAATTAACTTTTGTTGTAAATTTTAAATTAAAAGTTTCTGTTTTTGTTGGTGATGTTTGTTTTTTTTTTTTTTTTTTTTTTGCTTTTTAGTTATCTCCTAAACAAGATGTAAGTGTAATTTAATATGCAAATCAGGGCAATAATTTAGTTCAACGTAACTATTAAAATGTACTGTTGGAATAAATAAAATACTTCTAGTTTATGCAAACATATTGGCTGTACCGTCGGCGTTGATGCATTAAAATGTTAAGCATATAAAGCCTTCGAAATTGAATTTTAAAATTTATATAATTAAGCATTCAGATTCAATCACACCTTACAAAAAAAAAACAAAATTAATAAGAAAACATATGCAGATAAATAAAGATAAAGATATAAATATACAACAAATTTGATTTTAATCTAAATGATTTTATTTTCATTAACTATACCTACTTACTTTTTAACGAGTGAAATTTTGTTTTTTTTTTTTTTGTTTGTTGAAAATATTTAATGTCTTGCAAATTTGATGATAAGATACTTACATTATTTATATGCTTACTTAAAATAAAATAAAAATATTGTCATTCGCTTAATGTGTTGTGTCTCCTGATAATTTGCATTAAGGGTGATAGATTGGACCCTTATTTTAACAACTTTTCATTGTTGTCTGTCAAAGTGGATCTATTTTAATCAAATTCATATGGTTGCCGTAGATAAATACAAAACAAATACAATAATTGGAAATATTCTTCATTCATTCAATGATCTTACGAAATGGTGTGCAACTTTTTCCGAAAACATTTTGCAATCAGTCATATTAAATTGACAGGTCTTAATATTATTAATGTGTTTCCTTTTTTCATAGCAGTCTGTAGTTACCCACTTGGTATTATTTATACTTACAATAACAATAACAGAGCAGCATTTTCTTTAAAATTTGTCATATCTTCAATTTTTTATTTGAGAGAATAGAGCACTATTTTCATAATTTCATATTTTCAGTAGAACTTCTTATGAAATAATACTTATAACTTAACCAAAGAAAATGTAATATTATTTTTGACTTAACTGCTAATACATAAACGGATATGTCGCTCTGCTACAATAACAATACAACTCGGTGTAAGTATTTGAAAATGTTTTTCAGCTTATTAGTATGCAAATGAAAAATCATATTGCGTACTGTTTTTAAATTAAAAATATTCAATATATGTATGTATAACGAAAAATAAGGGATTACCCTTTTGACATCTCATTACATTGATGATTAATATTCTGCTTGAAATTGCAATTACACGCAAAAAAAAAACAGAAATTGTTTTCTGTAAGTTTATACGCAATGTAACTATACCTAGCTCTAAAACAAAATATAATCTACTTTCCATTCCTCGTAATAATAATAAAATAATTAATGTACTCAAATGGCTGATACCTACTTCATGGTATGTATTTGGAAAATTATTTGTGAAACGCACACCATTATTTTTATCTCATCAAGCAGCTATAACCTCACTAGTGGCTAGTATTTTATATACTAACAGTTAAACTGCTGGTGGTGTGTGTTGTCCGTTTAAAACGTGATTTATTTCGCATTACAACGAGTATTTATACATTTAATTTCCCCATCATTTCCCTGTGTGATTTGGTGCGCCGATATGGTACATTTATAAAATCACGAAAAAAAAAAAACGGAATCTTTATCACGTGCGCCTTAAGTCAACCATTTTTTGTTATATGTGTTTGTGTATTGTATTTGCTGCTACTGCTTTCCACGAAAATTTATGACCACAATTTCCTTAATTTTCACTTTTAATGAATAGCTAAGCAAGTTCAGTATAGGTGGTATACCCGTATTGTTATTCGTATGATTTCAGCTCGTATTGTACAATGTAGTACATATATTATAATAATATTTCGTTGTTTTTGTTGTTGGTTGTGTGCAACTTTTAATTTCTTACTTACCCATTCAATGTGAATTACGTCGCCGACAGACAAAGTCGCTTGGAAAATATAGTTTTAAATGGCTCCTCGATTTGGTATGGGAGAAATTATTGCTATTTATATTTCTTTTTTCCTTTTTTTTTTTAAAGGCAGTAAGTATACTAAAAAATAATATCGTTATTTTCAGCGATATGGTTTAATGAAAGCAATAAGGCCATGATTGTCGTTAATATTTGCATGAACCCTAAACATTTCCGAAATTCATGAGTTTTGCAATGTGTATGTTTTGCAAATATGTATACGATTACATCGAGATGTGAATATCGCATATAAGGGCAATCACGTACCGCATCATAAATCTGCGCACCCTAAACTTCCTTTTCCATTTTAGTTGTGTACTTAGTGTGACATATTTATATTATTCTGCTTCTATGAATACAAGATATAATGAACAGTCGTACCGTTTTTCACACAAGTAAAATGCTCTTTCGACTATCAACCCATAACTACAATAATACATTAAAGTATGAGAAATAGAAAGAAGTACATATTATGAAGTCAAGACACCAAAAAAATTCATCATTGCTCAATGAGTTTTCTACTCCATCTTCCAGTTACCATTTCCCACAATATAATTTTCTTTTGAATTGTTCGCTATAGAGTTGCTGTAGTCTCTATAGTTACCAACATCAGATATATCTTAGTTCCAAAATTTAATTTAATATTTTTTTATTTGTGCTGTATGATTTTCAGTACATCCAAGAGCCCCAGTTTGCAGTTTTGATTATAAAGGTAGTATTGCTCACGCTCAGACCTATATACAACTTACATATCATAAAATCTAGATGGTACACTTGTTAGAGATAACCGATTTAAATAAAACGTTTTTTTTCTTTTTTTTATTTAGCAACAACGTACAATGTTCGTAAAGACTTTATACATATTATTTCGAAAATTAAGATTTAATGATCTTGTGAAATTGCCAGCAGCAATATTTTTTAATAATGTTTTTGGCGCACACATTCTATATACATAGAGCATACAGTAAACAGCAGATAGGATACGAAAGCAAAGTGTAGAACAAAATAATGGTAACCAGAAGTAAAAAGAAAAAAATGTTAGCACTCTGTCAATGTCTGGCGGTAATATGCGGCGTGTACTAATATTCCCTGATTGCCTAAGCCTTAGAATGAGTTAGTTGAATTGTTGGTTGGTTGAACATGGTCTGCTGATGATGATGATGCGTTTTGATTTTTCTGTTTTTTTTATTAAAATATTCTCTAGATATTATTCTGAATTGCATGGATAATTGTATGCAATCAAATCAAATTTAATTTCTTCTCTAGAGGGGTCTTTTTGTTGGTTATATTGTTCTGTCATAACTGAAAATAATAATAACAGCTAGCCGTGATTTGTTTTGGTTTTATTGTTTTATATTGCAGATACATTTTTTATATTCATCATAATAATAAATAGCATATAGTTAAGAGATAGGATTGTGTTAAAATAAGGCTACTTATATCTAAATTGGTTTTGATTTATGTTAACCAAATAAGTTTTCTGGACCAGCTTTAACTAAACTCACTATTGTCACTAGTCTATATCAACATGTTTATAGTTTGAACAAAAAAAATCGTGTTCCCCATTGGATCATTTTCTACTTTTTTTTTTATTTTTTTTCTAGTTAGGGCAAAATAATATTCTCAAATGACCTATTTATATTCAACCTAACTAAAATTCTATTTCAGAAAATTAAAGTAATACCAATGCAGAGTTAAAGACAAGTCAGTTATATAAAAAATTCTACTTATGGTTTTGGTTTTAACGATTGTCTAAATAAATTATAAAGCTTTGCTATGAGCTATATAAAGTCTGCTGAATTCAATTTCTGTCTATCTATCTGTATCTATACTATAGACAGTTTATAGCCACACAATACATATAGTTCGATAGTCAGACTTTATATAGCCTATAAGACGGCATTAAACTGTCTGTTGTCAACTGTCTAAAAATGCCTATTGGGATTATCTCTCAGAAACAAATTTCAATATCTAATTTTTTGGAAACTTAAATCGAATTGTAGAAAACAATATAGTTTAAGCATTTGAATAATATGTTTTAGAGGTAGCCCTGAAACAGTTCCGTTCCCTATAAAACTAACTACCCATCTTACAAAACGAATGCAAACTAAATATACATTTATATACTAATAATATTTCCTTTATGCTCATGTCTGTAACTGTACTGAATGTACAGAACAACGCAACGTAGCATTAAAGTAATGTATTGTAATATTCTGTATATTCTATGCTCAATTCGTAATATACCAATGTGAGCATACTTATATAGGTACTATATGAGTAGTTACTATATTTTAAACAAAAGACTTACACCCCGCTCATGCCACTACATTCATAGCATATATACTTTCTTCGTGCTACCTATCCAGTATATAATAATGTAAACAGTGACCATAAATTTAGTTGTCACATGCATACAAATGCAATATATATTATAAATAGAGCCGATCGTATAAAGCGAGAAAGTACAGAGTGCTAACAAATGAAAAAAGGGCATAAAAATAAAACGCTAGGTTTTCCTATGCCACCACATCAGACTTTGAAATATGTCGGATAACTTTTTTAAAACTTAGCCTTCCTTATTAGACCAGACCCCGTCAATGCATTACCTCTTATTCCTGATTTATATTGAATATACCTTTCTCGAGTTTCCGAAATTTTTCTTCTATATTATTCAATTCAGTAGTACTATATATAGTTGCACACTTTTGTTTCTTTGGTTTACCTATTTCCTTTTTGTTTATTCTGTTTAAATAGATGTATGTAACGAGATAGTACACCTAACCAATATTAGTACTATTTTGCTACTACATATCCGTATTTAGATTATCATTGTATAAACACATCATTAAAGTTTTAAAAGTGTAAAAACAGTTTAAAAGTTTAAGTAAAACATTAAAACGTTCCATGTTATATTTGAGCATCATAGAATAAATTTGTTTGATTTATCTTTTATTTATTTATTTATTTGTTTTTTTTTTTTTAAATTTTACTTTTATTTTCTATTCTTTTGTGCAAATTGAATATAATTATATGAAATAAGTAAACAATCTATACCAATCTCAAAGAGTAATATTGAAATTATAATATACACTACACACTATTCATGCAACTGAAATTTTGATGCATTTAAACTATAGAGTTTAATAACGAACTATAGTTTTATCTTTCGTTATTTTCTTTTTATTTTTCGTTTTCATTTTAATATCATCCATCAGGTAAAAGAGATGAAAACTTTGTTCAATTTAATTATAAAAACCAACTAAACCGAAAAGGTATTAAAACGATAACAACCTTTTACATTATATAAAATGTTAGTATTTATGGTTGACGCTGAGCTCTTTGTCTGATGGAGTTGGAATTATAATATTTTATATTTTTATACCCGCCTTATACTTTTGGTATTAAAAATATAAAAAAAATGCATACTAAAAGATAAATTAATTAATGCAAATCCTTTTATTAATATCACCATAGTGACAAGAAAAAAAAAACTGTATATATAAATTATTCTTATTTCATGAGTAGAGAGCTGGATATATGTTGTATTATTTATACTATCATAATTAAGTACATTAGTAGATACTATATTTACATTACATATCATTACGTTGAACAACAGCAAATAACATTGAATAGCTAATATTCTTATTCGTTACGTTAGTTGAACGAACCTTATTTCTTTTTTTTTTTATCTGGTTTTTTCATTCTTTCTTTTATAAAATATAATAAATTTTACATTAAACAAGGATGAGTTTTAATATGTGTAAATGTTTTTTGAAAGAATGAAAAAAAAAAAAAAGAATATGAAAGCTCTTGGTCCGACGATTAACATAATATTACTCATTTTAATAAAAAAAAAAACAAAACAATAAATAACAAATGCAATGGATGGATGGATGGATGGATGCAAAATTGGGAAGCTAATTCTAATAAATATATGGAAAGCACCCACAAAATCATATAATCCCAAAGTGAAACATTACTCTGAAAATTAGTTTTGATTGAAATAAAACCAATTGTAAAGTTCGTTTATAAAAATTGTGAATTCTCAAAACTAAAAAGTTAAACTCCCATCCCTGAATATAAATTAGTATTCAGGTACCGCATATAGAAATATTCTGTAAGTAAAACTATAAATACTTATTCATATATAATAATGTATTTTATAGTAAATTGAAATAGTTTCTTGATTGCCCTTAATTATATAAAGGGAGTACTTACCTTGTCGATTTAAAATTAGTTTGAAAATGCATTATTGATGTAATATAATGTTTTTTTTTTTTTTTTTTAGAATTTAAACATTAATTTATATTTTATAGGTAAGTATAAGTAAGGTAAGATTAAGCCAAATGGTATATTAACCATTTATTCGATAAAATCATCTTCATTACATAGTTTATTGCAATAGTTACAAGTTTCAATTACAGTAGATTATGTGAATTGTATTTTGATTATCGTTACAAAATAAACTTAAATATAACAAATTTATTTAATTTCGATTTTAATGTCACATGAAATGGGAAAATTGTCTGAACTTTAAAGAATGTTTCCTTTTATAGATTAATGTTAAAGCTTTAAGGAATTAGTAATGCATTTTAAGAATTTGTATAAATAATGAATGTGAAAAGATATAGTAATATGATTGTTATTTGAAGTATAATTTGATAATTAGATTGTTTATTAATATAATAAGATTTGATAGATAATATATAAAAAATATCTGTGATCAATTAAGTATAATTTCTAAAAAAAAAACATTAAATTATCTTCAAAAATTATAATTTTGAATTTACGTACAAAAATATTTAAATATAAAAAAAATAAAAAGAAATTTGATGAAAATGTAATGAAATTTGTATTAAACTAACTGTACGAAATGAAAAAATAATTTAAATAATTTTATTCGTAAAATACCAAAATAAATATTAATAATTATTACTTTTTTCATTTTTCTTGATGCACATAAGCAGATTACAGTTAAATATTTTAATAATATCACATTTAAATTGAATATATCTAGAAGTCAATCATACCATAATTTAGAGCACACATTACTGATTATGGAACATATTCAATATAATATGTCCTATTCAAAATCAGTCAAAAGGGACCGAATGCATTCGATTCAAAGTTGAAAATAAATTTCAACATTATAGTTTTATAGTTTTCGTTTAGGTTAAATAATTGAATAGCAGTACATTGACTATATTATATATATATATACAAATTGAATGTGCATACATATAAAAATATAAAATAGCATTGAATTTATATATATATACTTATACATACAAACAGTATTTAATCCTTCGTAATTTAAAAATGTCAATCACATTATAGAACTCGTTGGTATATAGATATATATTGCATAGCGACACGATATCCATAGAATATATTCCATATTCGTATAATGTCTTTGTATTATGTAATATTCTATATTGTATACGTATATATATATAGAATTCAATTCATCATATGAACTCATCGCATAAATTGTTTGCTATAGATGGTGCATCGTTTTAGATGTTTGCTTCTATTATAACATTTTATCGCATAATGTTACTATATGTATATTATTGGAAAATGCAAAACTCAAAATTCTCTGATTCAATATGGATTGTAAAGTGAAACAATGCCAATACCGTACACTTTTATAAACCAAATACAAAAAAAAAAAAAAAAAAAAATGAACAAAAAAAACTGGGGACATGTGATTTCACAAATAAACGAAGGGATGAACAGAAATAATAATATTGTTATCTATGTTACATTTGCTGTATGCCATTCTATACTCTTTTGCCCTATATATTATTATATTATTTAATTATAATAGCTGAGTCTTTGATACTTTTCTATGGCCACCGTGCATATATATCGACAACGATTAAACGATATATGCGCTCTATGTGATGGTGGTTTCTTTTTGTATTGTATACGATGATGTCGATATATGTGACTATATATTTTCATCTATATAATAATAGTTGTTCAGTTTTAATATCTGTTTATATACGATTATACATATCTACCAAACGCTAGCTACTAATAGTTGATCCCTTTTGATTTATTTAGATCGTTTTTTTATTATCCTTTTTACTTTAGTTTACGACGACTATCAGAGAAGACGTGAACGTATAAAAAATATTGTTTAAATGACAAACATTTCTAGGCATCAGCATCACGTTTAATCCAGAATACGTGTCAATGTAATTGGATTTCAAAGTTGGCCTTTTTTTTTATTAATTTGCTACAGTTCTCGATTTTGTGTATGTTTGTTCGATTTGATCTCATACAAAATGTTTTTAAGTCAATAGAGATTTTATAGTTGTTATGTATGTAGGATACAATAGAGAATAGACAATGTGCAATAGTGATTCATATTCGTTAATGCATATTACTTTTTATTATTAAATATTATTTTGAAATTTCTGTTTTCAAAGTAATAAAAAACCCATATACATATTTCTAGTTGTTTGTTATTACTACAGAACAATTTTTATTTATTTCTATTCAATGTGTAAATTGTTATTTCTATTTTCTTTTTTTTTATTATTTTTTTTTTTTTTGTGGCCATAATCGACATCCTAGCAGCTTAGAAGACCCAATAAAATATATTTATTTTTTTGGTTTTCTTGTTTTGTATTCGTTTTACCTAAAAATGATGTAACACAAAATAATCCTTAGTACGTGACTTTGGTATAGAATAAAACTAAATTATGCGTGCTTATACCACCCTCACATAAACTTATTCTCTTATACAAAAGACATTTTTGGAATTAAATTTTTTTATTAAGAAAACAAAATACATAATACCAACAGTAACAACACCGACAAAAAGCCAAGGATTTGTTGTGTGAAATAAATTTAAAAAAAAAAAGAAGAAGAATATTGTAAATTATTATTTAAATATTAAGCATAGCAATTAGTCAACCTTAACTCTTTTATTTTTTTTTCTTCTTCTTCTTTTTGTTTTATGTAGTAGACCTGCTGGTGTGTTGTATTATCTATGTACTGTAAGTGTGTTTTCGAATGAATGAAGTTGAAAAATTAAAACGGACTATGTTTTTATTTAATTACCTTAAACAGCTTACGAGCATGTTGTGCTCGTGGATACATCCTTCAGTTTCATTGTGTGTGTAACTAACCCAGCATGATAACCAGACTTTGTCGCATTAAGTATTTAAGTATAAATACCATGGGAATTTATTTAAAAATAAATAAAAAAAAAAACAGAAAAAAATATAAATAATTATATGGGATTTTCATTGTAGATTTTTGTTTTCACGTAAATTTTAATTATTAAAAATGCATTATTTTTTTCTTGATACGATGAATTTTATTTCAAATTGAAAATCAATGCAATAAAATTCTTGCCTATTTCGAAACAATAAAACGGCAAAATATATATAAAATATTATAAAACTTGATATCTCATTAAAACAATAACTGAAAGTATCGGATTAACTCCTAATTTATGAAAACAAAAATACCTTATTATATATTATATTGTTGCAAAAGCTGAAGGCCATATAATATTAATTAACATTTTTAAATGCATTTTTTTTTTCATTTTTCCTTTTTGAATAAAACGTGCATTTTGTTGTAATATGATATTTTTTGAAATAATATTTCGTCTCATTTCCTATCTTGAACAAAATACGAAATTTTAAAGGCAATAGCGATGATATTAAATATCAATGTCAAATTATGTTCAAACCAAATAAATTATAATTTAACATTTATTTCTGTTTCATTTTTTTCTTTTTTTTTTTTTTTTTGTTACATTCGAAAAGGTTATCAACTTTTTAATACGAACTTTCTGACTTTCCTATTTTTTTTTTTTTTTTTTTCTTGTATATTTTCTTTTAGGGGTAGAGCGTAAATAATAATTAAGAACTGTATAATTTCAAATCATATTTAATTATTTCAATAACAGCAACAACTTGACCGTTTATCGCTATTCGTTATTTAAAGCAATGCTATCACATTCTAATTGATTTTTGAAAATACGAAAGAATTTTGTTGTAAGCGAATGTCATCATAGGAGATATCGAAGATCTTAAATAACGATTCTAAATTAAATTTCCATGATATTCATTCACTTCACAAATTTCATTAAAGTTTTATTCTATTGAAATCTAATCCACATACGCACACTCACACACACACACACACACACACACACACACACACACACATTAAATCATCTATAGCTAATGGGCTAAGTATAACATTAATTAATGTTATAGAATAATTAATTAATATTTCACATTTACCTATAATAAAATAAATATGTGTACATGGAACACACCATAAATAAAATAATGTTAAGTGTGAGTGCTTGTGTATCCATAATCATATATAAATTATAAAATGAATGGAACATAGACGGTTAATATGTTTTATAGAATGTCTATAGATAAGTACAAAGCAAAAATGATGGTTGCACAATGAAGGGGTTTCTTATTAAAGAATGATTTTTTTCAGAAACAACTTTTCGAAATATTACTGAACATGTTCAAATACTTGTACTTCAATAAAATGTTTTCTATATAAATATACCTAATATATGAAAGACGTTATATGATGATGATTATATGCATACATACTATGCTGCTATATATACTTAATTACCACGTAATTACAAAGAACCTTTGATGTAAAATGTAATTACATGTGGCAAAGTACCTTACAGAAGAAACGAAAAAACTAAAAGAAATATATGTATATAAAAAAAAAAAATGATATAAGAACGAAAAAAAATGAAAGAAGTGAAGGAATGAAAAGAAGAAGAAGACGTATTTAAGAGTAGCTATACATATAATAAAGCATTTCGATTTGTTTTCTATGTTTTTATTTATTTTTCAACTTCTGTTCTGTCGAGGTTCGCTTGGCTTACTTTACATTTGCTGTATGCTGGGCTACATTGCGACTAAAATATTATCATTAAGAAAAAGATACGTCGTTTTAATATACCTTCAAGGTATTTTTATTTATATGTTTTTAATATTTATGTTTATATTCATCTTCTTTACTATGCCTAGCTTTACAATCATATCTATACTTAATGGTCCTTCAATGTACCATGAATATGAATGGTTTATAATATAAGTATGTAATAATATTTTTAATGTGTAAAGACCACAATGTCTGTACAACAAATAAGCATTTTAGCTTATTAGCTTTGGATAAATATCCCACTGTGACTAATCGTTTTATAAACGAAAACGATATTCATTTATTTAAAAAAAAAAAAAAATAAGTAAATAAAATAAGATAAAATAGAATCTTCGTAGCATTAACATGTACATTGTACACTGTGCCATGGCGCACTCATAGGCAGCACTTAAAAGGTTTCTTGTTTTTTTTTTTTTTTTGCCTATTTCAATAATCAGGTGTACCTAGTTGATTCTGTTGTTACATATTTCGGTTATTAAATTTTTTTTTCTTTAAAACTTTTTTGGTCTAGTCTTTAAATAGTCCGGTTGAGAGTTCAGTCAAAACAGCGCAGTAATTCTATTATTATTTGTAAAACGATTAATGTTAAATTATTGGTTTTTTTTTAATATTATTTATTATTATTATAATATATTAAACTATTGGAAGTATATTTTGTGTATAGAATTAACAACCTCTACATGCCACATAACAATGCCTAAATAGAGAGTGATATTTAAATTGTATTATAATTTTTTAATTTTCAAGTAGCATTTTTTTCATTTACATTTTTTTTTCTTTTCCTTTGATTAACAGCTTTACCAATACAGTGTCATATTATATTTATTGGTGATGGTTCTTATAGACGCATTAATAAAACATGTATCTTCTTGAGACGTGCTTAAAACAGAATTTTAAACAATCACATTAGCATTATGTTCATATAGCGTCTATACCAAGCAATGTTAAGAGAAGTAATATGAATTAAAATAACTTTTTAAGAACTACAAACAAACGATTATGTTGCTTCTGCTGCTGCTGCTGCTGCTGTTGAAAAACAATTGTAATATTTTATTGTTTTTATTTTTCGTTTGTTCTTTGAGTTTGGTGTCTTCTAATGCATCTGAAAAAAATAAAAAAAACAAGTATATGCCTCATTCTCTTCATCTTTTCGAGTTTTCATTTTATTTATATATTCTTTCGGTTTTATTCTGATTATTATTATTTTTATTATTATTGTTATTATTTTATATTTTGTTTGTTTCTGTACCGTTCTGTTGTTCAATTTAAATTCGCGATCGTATTGTTTTACAAAAAAAAAAAAAATATTATTCAGAAGCATCTTCGAATTTACAATGCTTGCTTATGCCCACTGAATGCAAATCTTATATTGTTGAATATAAATTATCATTTTTTTTTGTTTTTTTTTATTTTTTATATCTTTTAGCGCGACATCATTTATTATAAAATGTTTGTTCTTGTTGTCGAGTATAATATTTAATGGTATTAAACGCGACGTTTTTATATTTATTCAAATTTTATACAAAAAATAAAAAAAAAAAATTGTCAATGCAACAAAAAAATCGCAACAAAAATCTTTGCGCTTTGTTAATACCTCTATTCTCAATATTTTTTTGATGCATACTTTGTTACGACTTACCACTCTTCTCTACCTTATGTTAAATTACCTTAGCTTACATTTACATATATTATATTATATTTAATATATGAATATCTACTTCAAAAAGGTACAGAACAAACAGTCGCACAGCAGATTATTTATGCCTTTTGAATTAAAGAAAAAAAAACTGTCTGCGTTGCTGGTTAGGCTCCTTAATGTGTCAGATGCATCGCTGTATATATCACCAGATTTGACTAATAAATTTTAATAATATTATAAATTCTGTATGCTGCTGAGCTTTAGCATTCTTCTTATTTTGCACACCAAAACAATGTGTAGAATTCTTTTTTTTTTTTTCTTACATTTCTTTGGCATATGTTTTAGTAAATATATATGCAATACGTTTTGCTATTCAATTTGAATGCTTTTAAAAAACTTTATACATTCATTGCATTTTGATAGGACTTCAATATTTCTTAGTTTTGTGCGATATGGAAAGATATTGTCAGGTTGCTTTCTACTAAATAATTTTTAATTGATCGTAGATAATAATCCAATTGTTCGTCATTAATTTATATAGATAGACCGGTCATTCTTCTCAGTATTCTAATATATTCGGCATATCATCAAACATTAGAAAATTACGAGTATCACTATAAGTGGAACAAAATTAACATACATATCACTATAACAGTTACTAAATTGATGTTGTAAAGAATGTAAAACAGAAAAAAAAACAACATTAATCTATTCTTGATCGGCTGGTCATCATCATTCATCTGTAATACCTGGTACAGGGTACAGAGGTATTCTAGAATAGAATTAAATGAAATAAATGAATATAATTTTTTTTTCGGCAAATTAAGTGTATTTACATTTATTAATATCAAATACACGTAAATTGATTTAAAAAAAGAATGAAATATTCATTTATTTCGCTTAATCCACTTTCGTTATTCTAGAATAACTCACTAGTTTGTGGTATAAAAATAATATGTATGTGATGCCAACAATGTATGTAATGGCATCAATCTGAAGGCAATTTATAAAAAAAAATGCTATCTCATTCTATGTAATAAACTCTCTTTTCATATTTATCATTCGCATATATTCAAGATACATTTCGATTGAAAACCATCCAAAAATTGCAAGAACACTGTGTTTGTACAAAAATGGTTACCATATTATCTCGCCACAAAACAGTGCAGTTTTATTTCCATTTGATGTTAAATCAAATAAATACACATAACAATGGACTATTACATGATTTTCATTGCATTTTATAAAAATGTATATGTACAGAAACATACTTACCTATTATAAAACAAATATATGTACAGTACAATGTACAGGCAGACTAAGTTCAGTCTACAACACTGCACATATTTACCAGAACATATTATAATATTATTTATAAGTGCATTTCATTTTACTTACAATATTTTTTATTATTGCATCTCATGGTTATTTTCTGTTGTTTTTTTTTTTTTTTTGAATAGATTGGTGTATGATTTTTCAGTTAGTTTTTTATTTTCCACGAGAAGATTTAAATATTTATAAATCATATTATTATCTGACTTCGCGCGAACAGAAAAAATAATAATAAAACATATAACTCTTATATGCGGTGATGTTAAATAAACTATAATGAACTGAATATATTGCTTTTTGTGTTTTATTCTTTGAAAATTCAAGGTGTAAATTACAAAACGTGACATGACTCAATCTGATAAAATAACAAAAAATTATTATTTTATAAATTCCACCTTTCATTTTCGTTTCTTATTTCTTCTTTTTAATTTTTTTTTTCTTCCTCGTGCTATTTGTGTAAACTCGCACACATAATAATTCTTTATTACCAAAAAAAAAAAAAAAATGAATAAAAAATATTATAAATAAATAAGGGATTTTCAATAATAATGCAAATGTTGCAAGCAAAAAGGCATTCAAATTTAAGATTAAAAATAGCCACGTAACGTTTCGCCACTCTCTAATATTTATATAATGTTTAACATTATCCATCAGCCAATATCGTGACACAGCAAACCTATTTGTGCTTAACCGTTTTTTATTTTTCCATATTCCAGCACACAATATTCATATCAAATCAACCATCCGTCCAATCATCCTATGTTGGTCTTTTACGCTGGTTTGGGGATGATTTTCAATATAAAATGATTTTTTAAATTTGAAAAAAAAAACAACAAGGAATAAAAGTGTACCTACCGAACGAACCATAACCATTTGTCAATATGTCAAACAATATGAATGGATTGAACATTTATATGTTTAGTTTTCGATCGTTCCTTCATAATTTTTTTCTCTCCCAATTTCTTCTTATTTTTTTTTATTTTTATTATGATATATACTGCGAAGTGAGCACACACGTTATTGGCACCATTGATTTTTATTTTTACATAACATTTTCTCGACTATCCAATTCGTTTACCTAAGTCATAGAAATATTGGTATAAACTTAAGTCGCATGTCAGAAAACATAAGTGTCGGCAAGGTGCTATGAATGCAGCTGCGCGTTTAAATAATATGTTGGTTTTGATTTCACAAAGCGATTCCGAAATATTTCAAATCATTATAGAGATAGATAGATCAATAAGTATCTTTTTGCATTTTTCTCTATATTTTTTTTTTCGTCGTTCTCGCCTTCGTCGTCTGATTCTTTTAATTGAGTTGTGTAAGTATTAAGTTCACTTTCTTAGAAGTCGTTTTTTTATTTTTCGAAAAAGAAAAAAAGAAAAAAGTTTTTATGCACAAACATTTATTTGTATGTAATCAGATTGCACACTCCGACTTACTTATAAACAGAAATAGAATTATATTCAATATTGTATTTAACATAAGTATACTTACCAACAATAATTCATTTGTTTTCTATATGGGTATTAATGATTTTATATTCATATTGATTTAAAATAGAACTGCTTTGATTCAAGCGTTTTTTAAATATTTAATAACACCTTCCTGAGGACAAAAACTGAATCGCACACAAGAAAAAATGAATTAATAATTATAATAAAGAACCAATCATTTTAAGTCAGCACTAAAGAAGGTAATATTAACACGCAATTTTTTTTTTTTTAGTTTTAAATATTAATTTAATCCCCAAGGTTGTTGTACGATTATAAAGCAATAAAATAATGAGTCATTATATAATGTGAGTTTTTTTTTTAAGTGTTCTCTTGAAAGTAGGTGTACAATAAATTGTAATAGACAGTATTAAAACCATTTGATTAAATTTTTTCTTTATAAATTTTATTTTCAAACTTGAATTAATTAGAATTCTAGTGAGAGATGGATCGAAGTATTTACGAATGTTATATATGGGTGTGTGTGTACTATCAGAAAATGTCAAGTGAAAACAGAAGCTCATTAATTTTCATTTTCATTTTTTTTTTTTTAGCCTTGACTGTAAGTCACAGTATCGGTGTCGTGTTGAAATGGGGCGTTGAAATGTTTTTCTACTATTTTCCTGTTTTCAAACATGAAAAATTGATTATTTTTTTTTCTCTTATCATTTCTGTTCCGTAAACAGTTTTCTGAGAATTTTTCATTTTTAGAAACAATATTTAATTTATAAAACTAATTATTGTGTCAACAAGACCATAATATATAACATGACTGAAAACACACACATTTTTAAAACAGTTTGTAGCTAAAAATCGAAAAGAAGATTCATTTATTCAACAACAAATCGTCCTCTGAATACATAATACATATATGTATATTATTTTCGCATTGTGCGGATATATAACAACTTTTTTTTTTCTTTGACAAATGAATTTATGACCAAAGTATATTTATGACGTTACAAATTGATGTGATGGTATTTTATTGGAGCTGGGGTCCATATGACAGACTTTAAAATTGTAATTTTTTTTAAAACTATTTATAGTCTAGCACGAAAAGCAATTAATTTAAATTGTCTTGTCGCTGAGAATTGTTTTTTTTTTTGCAGTTTCTTGAAATTCAGTGTCTTTTACTTCAGATTCAGAAACTTTTCAATATATATTTTCGATAAGCTATGTAGTATGTATATTAAAAGAGAGGAATATAAAAAAAAAAATTAAAGCGTATATGCCACATTAATCAATTCTCAATTTAATATAGTTCTACCAGCTGCAAATTTAACTAATGGCTAGAAATATTCCACTCGTACTCTCGTACAAATGAACTTCCTTTCATTTCATATTTTAATATCAGAATGATGTATCAATGGCCTGGTAATTATTTTTAAAATTATTTGTTAAAAAGTTGCTGTGTTTTCAAATTTTTTTTTTAATCAAATGAACCTAATCTCGAAGGTGCGCAGTAAGCTAATTCTTTTATTATTTTCATTGGTCCACTAGGCAAGTACATTTATTTAACATTCAAAAATTATGTGTTTACCAATAATCAAATATCGTAAAAAAAAACTTATGATTTGGCATCTTTTTTGTTGTTGTTGCTTTTTAAATCTGATTTATACTTTAATTACATATATTTTCTTTCGAGATAGAGTCAGTGTGTCGGTGTCTGGTAAAGCATATAACACCAAATATTTAATATATTCTTGTTTGCGGTAAATACTATACTTAATGTAGTATATAAACGCAAATCGGCTTACAAGATTAATAAAACCTTACGTTATATTTTGGTTAGATGTTGAATACCTTTATAGGATGTAGTGTACCAAAAATGTATCTTTTTAATTCAATTTAATTTTCCATGAGTATACTTTGCGTACACAATTTGTAAATGAAAAACCGTAACACCTAAATACACACATTTCTATCGCTCTTGTGAGAATAAATAAAAATAAAATAGAAATAAAAATGTTTTATTTCGGGAGCATTACTTATATTGTATTTATTATTGTTCATGTTTTTAAGGAATCTAAGTAATATGTCATGTTTTTGAATATTGGATATAAACATCACCATCATATTATTAACACTTAGAAACTTTATTCAAATAAGCTTAAAATATAAAATTAAAGAACTTTTTGGTTATCATTCAAAAATTGAGAAAAAATTAAGTATTATTGGAAGTGTAAAGAATTTTTTTTTTCTTCTACGAATTAACATTAACATTATTGGATCTACATTGAATTGTAAATATATTGACTTGGTTACTGAGCTTTAACATTTCTGTTAAATCATCTAAGATATAAATAGAATCTATGATATGACACTTAATAAAAAAAAAATTCGCACGTGTCTTTAAGCAAAAATTGTGTGATTTAAATTGTTATACCTAGATAAGTATTACCCAGATAAGTATATATCTGTTCTTTTGAAATTTGTATTAAGATCATGTTTTTATTTATTTCTTATCAATTGTATTTGTTGGAAAATTCAAGATATGTCAATAAAATACATCTAGATCGATATATTTTCAACTCAACTGAATTTAATATATGCTCATTTCTGTGAATTATTTGATTTGAATTGACGAAATTGGATAACAGGAACGCTAAATATATTCCGAACGAATGCTATCTCTGGGTTTTCATGGGCATAACAAAAATTGTAATGGGAAAATAAAACTTACATACGTAATAAATTCTTACTTCTTATTGGCTATTGACTTATCATATGATCTCACTTTTGACACTTCAATATCAAGCAAGAATTTATTTCAGTTTATTGGCTATTGAAGTGTCAGAAGTGAAATCACGTACTGGTAAATAGGCAATAAGAAGCGCGAACTTATAAAATATAGATAGATAGAAACCAATTATTAGCACTTTTATAAATTTCATTAATTTCTATCCTTTATTTTAATATATTTATTTTAAATTGTATGGTAATTCTGGTATGTATAACAATCTCTCTGCACTGAACAATATTTTCAACATTATTGGTTACACATTTTAATGCTTTAACTAGCGTTATTATTTTACTTTAATTTATATGTATGTAACTACTTATTTATATAAAGGCAACAAAAAAAAAATAAATAAAATAAAATAAAAAAGAAAATCCAGAATATACCTACAAATATTTTTTCTCTATAATTTTCATGCATTCAAATTTTATATGTTTTATATATAAATCATAATATTTTAAATACCACATATATATGTTCGGTTATTTTAAATACATAATTTACCTAACACATATTATTTGTACTATATTGCGATCGATTCACTTTAAACAATAGTGAATTCAAGGTGTAAATTGCAAAACGTGACTTGACTTTATCTTGATATTAAAGCTGAATGCTTACATTTTTTCTCTATATGCGAAACAAAGCAAAAACAAATTTTATACGTTATTTATTTTGCTTTACTTTAACATACAGTCGATAATGTATTCCAGGAGGCGATTTTATAATAAACTAAAGCTACAGAAAATGTACATAATACAAATACATACATGAATAGGAAAAATAAGATTATTTCGCTCTCTCTCCTCTGTCTCTGTCTGATTGTTGGTGGTTTTATTTATTTATTTTTTTTGTTAATATAATAACTAAGTAAATTTCAGTAGAACGTCATAACGTAACACCACAGACCTTTTAAATACTATTCGTTTTTTTATAAAATACAGATAAATAGATGCATTTAATTGTTATAATCGCGATAATATTTTAATATTTTTAGCTGATTTTTTTTTTAAAATAAGAATAAATATTTATTGAGTGTGTTAAATTACAATGAAAAACATTTATAGGAATTTTCGAATAAATTTTGTTTATTTTATTATTACGTTACGCGATTAAATATTAGAAAATAGAATCGGTTTTAATTTTATGTCCAGTCATATAAAATGGTTCACCAAAGTATATGGGGTGCAGCCGTGCAAGCTAACTCACAAGTAAATAAACTGCTGAACGCTAAGATGACAACCAAATATGTGTTTTTCACACGTTTTAGCTTCATTGTATTTATTCAAAAATATTTCTTCCACTAAAATATTATGTACGAACTGAGCATATTATAATAAAGTGAACGAACGAAACGAGGACGATATAAAATTCTCGATGTTGTTTGGGTATTTAAGGAATTTTATATTTGATTTCTTTTTTCTCTCCTGTGTATGTTCACATTCAAAGTTTCTTTCTTTCCATTTTTTTTTGTTGTCTGTTTTTTGTGTGTAATACTGCGTTGTGTGTGAAAAGGTCGATAGGTATTATATATTTATATGTTGCCCTTAAGGAATCCCTCATCATTCTGTATTATTTTTATTATTATTATTATTATTAGTTACTATATTTTATTTATTATTCATATAATATTCATGATAATATATTAACGTTAAAACTTATACGACGAATCTTCTAGGTGGTAATTTTTTAATGCCCGTACTCTGTCTTATGTTTAGACATATTTATCTATGAGTAAAAACGGACTACGGGTACGATCACTGGGAGAACCGACAACTGAGAAAGTGTTAAATAAGATATTTAATAAAAAAAAAGTATTGGTTTTGTGACCCGCTTCGGCATCTTTTTTCATCTTTTATTCCGTTTTAAAGCAGATGCGACCTTTTTGAATAAAAAAAATTGTTTTATTAAAATATTTTTGCTTTGTTGTAGACTTCTTACATTTTTTTTTATTGTTGTCGTTGTTGTTGTTCATGTTATTTGGTCGCATCGTCGTTGTCGATGATGATGATTACGATGATGACAAAAGAGCAATGTTTGTTGTTATATGTAGTTACTGAGATTAAAATAACAATTTATGTACTGAACCTCTTTTACCTACCTTCAACTTCAGCTATAAAATATATTTTTTCTCTATATGCTTCAAATATTTAAAGAGATTGAGGTATAACAAAAAAAAGTAAAAAAAAAGAGTATTGAAGGTAATGCAAGAGTAAAAATAATATAAATAAACACATATACATATTTTTATACTCGCATGTTGTTAAAAGTCTTTATAATACCTTTTTGCTTTAAATATGTGACAAAAGAATGAAACCTTCCTTTTGTTATGATGAGAATTCATATAATCTGCAGCATATATATATATAGGTATCTGATATATATATAATACTATTCCAGATTTATCCATCCAGCTACATTTTATAAGCGAGAAGGAAGATTATAGCTGAAGATTAAATTTTAGAGATATGCCATGCGCTTTATTATAACCAAGATATGTGTGCATGATAAAAACATTTCTTATAATCTATATGTTGGTAATGTATGAATATGGTGTTTTTCGTATGTTATATTATATTGTTCCATCATATTATTCAATGAATAGATAAATAAAGTATTATTATACCGATTTATATACAGAGATGTAGGCGATAATAATAAAAATTCCAGGTAAATTATTATTTTGTGCAAAAAAAAACAAAAAAAAACAAAAAAAAAACATGTTTTTTTTTGTCATATTAGGTTATAGGCTGGTATAATTATAAATAACATGAGATCTAGCGATCATCGCTAGATATAAACTAATGGACTTTAATGTAAATTTATGCATTAATAAAGAGTTAAACAATAGATCTGTTAACATCGAATGGTTTTCAGTATCGTTATTAAGAAATTAAGAATATTCAGTTATGGATCGATACCAAACTAAGCTCTCTGTGGTTCATATATCATGTTGACATTTAAATTTGAAATATTTAAAAATTCATTTTTATAATTTTATATAATTATTCAAATTTTGAAGTTTCGATCAGTATAAACATTAAAAACAAAACAAAAATTTGTTTCTCTTTATAAGTAGCGCACTTAGTGCAAGAGTAATACTTCTGTAAATTATCTTCTATCCTTTAAAACTAATATAATTAATAACACAATTTATAGATTTTATTAGCTTGGCTATGAATTTTATTCTTTTAATCTGTAATCAAATGAAAAGTATTTAGTTATTATTTGATCAGATTTTTAAATTTATATAATAGATTAAATATTTTAATGAATTAAAATTAAACAAAATGTTAGCAGTCGGTTAATACAGAGATTCATTTATTCTTACATGCTGAACAATGTTTTGTTTTAGAGAGCTATTGGTCATTAATAAAATTAAATGATCAACGCAGAACGCACTATATAAATATGAATTATATTTTTATTTAGAATCAAAAGATCGTATGTATTATATGTACATAATATGCGCTTACAATATTTGAATTCTTAAAAGGGAAATTGCCGCTTTTGGTTCTAGAACTCTCATATATACATAATTACATACCATTAGGGCGTTCTAAATAAAAAGAAATTTTCCGAATTTTGGTTTCTCCCTACTCCCCCATCTTCTAATCCGATGACAATTAGGATAAAACGTTGAAAACGAAATTCAGGATTGATTGCATATTTGTTTCTATACTACTAACTCTTACTTTATAGATTTCAAATACGGTGAAATTCAGATAAAATCATCATTTTATCGAATTCATCTATACTCAAAAGCATTTAGGAATAGCTGCAGATGTTGTCGAGATTTGTAACAACAGTCATCTTCAATTATTGAATATTAGAGATAAAATATGAACTTAAACCCTTTTTGATGCAAAAGTAAGCAAAAGAACTAAATTGTTTTTTCGGCAAATGCTTTGATTTAATACAATCAAATTTAGAAAATCAAAAAAAAAAAAAAAATTAAAAATGTACTAACTACACTACGTTTTTGGTCAAATCAAATCTCAGTCGAGAACTATCTAGCAAAGAACAAGAACTATATTACCCATTTTATTAATAAAATCTAATATGATATTTATTGAATTATTATTTATTGTACGCTGCCATTCATTGTATTTTATAAATGCATGTAGCACCAAGCAAAAAGATTTTCCACACCAAAAATTAATTTGAATTTAATATTCAGGTGTTCAGTGTTTCTTAAAAGGTTAAATTGTTAGTATTATTGCATGCATGCATGATAATGATTATGCTTATTATTATTATTATTATTATCACATGTTTTCTTTTGTTTTGTGCATTTTTTTGGATGCTAACTGCTTTTTGTGTAATTTATCTTTGCTTTTAAATATTATGTGTTATTTGAGAGAATATCATAAAAGAATGAGATTTTCGTGGTGGTAATCTCTGTATTGTATTCTTTGTGATGATGATATTTTGTACATATGCGTCTCAAGAATATAACATACACCGCATAGAATTCTCTCGTCTATTTTCACAATGATTGTTTTAAATTAATTAAATTCTTTTTAAAATTCGTTTTGTGTAAAGATGAGATAAACTTTGTCGTGTGTATAATTACGTTTTGACTTCAGATATTTTCGAAAGATTATTAAGTTTGTTAATTTAAAAAGGTCAAAGACGACAAACTCATTTTAATGTGTATTAGATTTTATTTTCAAAAAGAAAACGAAATCTTTAAGTATAGGTATATCAAATTACTTGTGTAAATACAAATTTCAGGACTGAAGTGTACTTGATTAGCGTGGGCAATAAAGCGACTGATGATTTCGTCTTTCTTTCTTTTCGTTTTTTTTTTTTTGCAGACATTTTTCAAAGTAATAAAATAAATAAAATAGCCGTATAATTAAAATAGCCGTATAATTGTCAATATTGATATAATAATTTTTCAATAATCAATTATTAATAAAATTAACAGGCAAGCAGAAAGAGAAGTAATATAAAAACATTCAGTTTAATATTTTAACACAAATAATTTCGAAATTATTATTCATTGATTTTTGGGTTTTTTTTTTTTTTGTTCGACTCATGCTATTTTTATTTCATATATACGTTTTATAAGTAAATAATTGTATTCAATTCAAATCCAATGACGCAGAACATTTTACAACAAAAAGAAGGAACAATACAAATAAAGTAAATATAAAATGGTATGGTTCCATTCCTCATCATTTTCGATATTTATTATAATAAGTATAAAAGGCATAAAGCCTGTACTGTGCTTGTGTGTTATGTACCGAACAAAACGTCAAAAAGTCCCTTGTGCATTCCTTCGAAAATTTTCAATGAATTGTCAAAAAGCAATCCATATATACACAATAACTTGTAATGAGCATTCAAACATTTCAACTTTTCAATAAACCTTCTCGGCACAAATCGCATCGCAATGATGGTGTTGGCAATAGAAGAGCAGAATAATAAATTATTTCTCGGTTATATTTAATAATATACAAGAAACATTTGGATTTATAGAATATTTTGTGTCACTGTAGTCAGTGAAAGAGACAATTGTATGAAATGAAACAAAACATATACAGTTTGTGAGTAATAAATATCCAAAAAGAAAATAAATAAATTATAACAAAAAGAAAAAAAAGTTCATTGTCGTCGTAGGTACTTTTCATAATATAATACACCAGCATAATATACCATTTCGATTGCAATGAAGTGGATAATAATTGAAATAATGTTTCTTTTAATATTTATAAAAATTTATGTATTTATATTATTTACATATTGGTGCTTAACTGCCTAATATTCATAAACATAAATTTTAATTGGGAGGATGTACGTTAAATATTGTTGTTTCTTTATTTTTTATAAGTAAGAATTGTATTATAATATGCATAAGCATATTATATTGGGAATGGCGACTATGATGACGACGACAACGCCGACTATATACAAATTAAAAACAATATAATAAAACTCATAATAAATGATATATGACTTCTTAAAGATAATTTATTAATTTTTTTTTTCTTTATTTTATTGTGTAGTGGATTTTTGTAGGTATAAATATTACTTTTTAGCTGATAAATTAAATTAGTATTCATTTGAAGAGTTTCCTCATCGAAAAGTAAATGAACAAAATATTGAAATTACATATTTTTTTTTTGTTGGTTTTGTTTTTCTATTAAGACAATTTCGTGTATATATTTAATGCAAAGGAAGTAATCGGATGAACGACAAAGCATAAAATTTGAATAAATTTCCACAAAAACAGATGAAATTTAATAGTAATACATAATTAAAATTAAAAATACTGAATACAAAAATTTAGTGCAAGTTTGGTATATATAAAATATCTAATTTCTTTCACTTTCTTTCTAACATTCAATATTTCTATTCGATCTAATATCTCAATATCGTTTATAAATTTAATTTAAATGTATTATATGCAATGTTTATTGGAAAGAATAATGTGTTTGCTGTAAATATATATGTAATAAGAAGTTGTGTACCATTTATTTTCATCTTTTTATATATAGGTATAATTAATCGTATGTAGGCACATTCAAAAGCAAAACAAACACTATATGTACTTGTACATTGTGGGTGAACTATGATCAGAATTATTTATTATTTAATAATTATTTCAAATTTTTATTTATTTATTATTAAATTATTCGAATTTACTTCATATTATTTGCATTATTATTATAATTTTTTTTTTGTGTACGTGTTTTAATTTTTTTTTTATTCATTACTCATAAATTTTGATGACTAATATTACATTTGTGAATAAAAACAAAAATTAATTTTGAAAAATGTGTATTTAAAAAAAAAAAAAAAAACACTAAATAATTATTAACTATATTTGTTCCCGGTTTTTAATCTATGACGCGATTATTTCTGGTTATATTTTATTTTATTCATTTATTTAGTGTTCTCAATTCAGAAAAAAATATTTTTATTCATATTTTTATTTGAATTAATTTTATTGCCGATTAACAACTAATAATTGAATTGTAATTTGTTAAATACAAATGATAAAACGAATTGAAAAACTAATATTTAAACAGAAATATAATTGTTTTGAGAATATCTTGATTAATAGTATGTTAAGACTGCAGTATGAGAGAAATTGAAAGAACTTAATAAAGCAAAAGTAAAGATATTTAAAACCACTTAAATTAAACATCCAACTATTTATTAAACTTTTGCCATCTCGTCTTGACCTTCCGTCAATCTAAAATAAATATACTATACATATATAAATACATTTTACATTTTAGTCATAAATATTTTTTTTAATGAATATCATATCTATACCCGTTGGCCGTTACTCTTCCAATAATTTCAGTTTTGGTCCATATATCTCCAGAATAGTAAGAGCCTCCAGCAATGTTAATTATTGTGTGACTTGGAAAGGGCATAAGTTCAAATTGTTTAACGCTACCTGCTTGCAGAATACATTTTCGTTACTTTTTTCGGCTACCGCGATTTTTACGTATATGCGTTAAAACTAGACATCTGCAACCAGTAGCATTAAATATTTTGACGCTGTGCTCTTTCCAAGTCACAAGAAAACTGAGAACTAAAAAGTTATTTACGTTTGGTTGATAATTTAACAATTTAATGGAAAATTATACTTCTTCTGTTCGCAATTTATCAAAATGTTTAAGAAAAAATCAGAACTCTTTAAAGTCAATTTAATTATAAATTAAATGGATCTAATTTTAAGTATGAAACACTTAAATTTCTGTTTTTATAAAATATAATTTGTATTTTATAAATTTTTCTTTTTGTGATATAAAATTCCATTTCAAATTCAGTTTAATATTCCTATTAAATTACAGAGAAAGATAAATGATACCTATACGCACTAGACTCAATTCATATTCGCACTGTCAATATAAATTATTGTTATTCGATTTTTTTGTGAATCATAAAATTTATATGAAAATTATTTTCAAACACTTTCACCTGTTCGCCAAATGGCAAAAAAAAAGCTGATACACAAAACAAAATTCTCTTTACAATTTAAATATTAAATAAACAACAAGCATCAGCTGCTACACTGCCACCGTTTTTATGTCCAGTATTTTTTGTTTTGTTGTTGTTGTTTTTTTTTTTTTTGTTTTTAGCTGTTGCTATTGTTTTTGTGTGTGTTTATTTGAAAAATTAAATTATATACGTGGTCGTCTTATATATCTCTCGATTCATTTATATAATTGATAATTTAATTTCTTTTATTCTTTTTATAAACGACCTAAATACAAAAGAAAACTTCGATAAAAACAAATATCAATATTATTATTAAATGATTCAATTTTTAGAGTATAGAGTAGTTACCTCTACCTATGAAAGTATTTTAATATTACTATAAGCGTACAAATAAAAATGAAATCATTTTTATATAGAGTTTTTATTTAAAGCTTAAAAAAGTTTTGTACATATTTTTTTTTTGTTTTTTATGTTTTTGTTTTCTTTAGTTTTCCATTTTTCCATTTTTCTAAAGCTATTAAATACATGGCCAGTTAGTAATTTTAGATAGTATATTCGGGTGGTATAAAATTGATTCTATTTAAAAAGTTTATTGGAAAATATGTACCATATTAGTATTTAAATATAATAATGTACTATACTTATTTATATAAATTGCCGTAGTTGACGAAACAACTTAATTTATAGATATTAAAGAACTTGTATACATTTCACTTGAAAACAAAAATACTTATAATACAAAAAGACCATAATAATTGTAATATAAAACTACTTAGATACAAATTCATTCCAAATAATATATGTTTTGTTCGAAGTTCGAACAAACATTATTAGATCAGCAGTAATAATGGATATTAAGTTTAAAATCCATTATAATAGGTACGTATTACTCGATATGCTCTGTAGGTTTTACCATTATATTGTTAATATGTTAAATTAATTGTTGCAATTAGAGTACATATTAAAATTTGAAGAGTTATTTCTATTCTTTTTTTTTGTTCATTTTATAATTTTCTGATCTGCACACATGTGAATGTGAAACATCCATAACACAATAATTCGCATCACATAAAAATTTAATTTTTTTAAAACAATATTCTACTTTATAATAAAGCAATCAATAAATAGATTTTTCAATGGAATCATACTTCGATATTTAAATTCTAATCTAATTTCTCAATCTGAAGTTATTCTCAATTCGTTATTTTTATGCTTTTCTTGAGAATATAACAAAGAAAACATAAAAAAGCAACAACATGAAAGTCAGGTATTTTCAAAGTGTTGAAAGAGTGCTAAACATAATAATTTAAACAATCGTGTAAAAAAGGGCGCCATCAGTAAAACTCATGGCTCTTGTTCATTTTCATGACAAGCAAATGTTATAAATATTTAAAATATCACAGTTTTTATCGATTGTACAACCAAATATTATATATTTATTAATTTGTTGTTGTTATTCACTTTTATTCAACATGATTTGTAATAGAAATTACAGTTTACAATTATACGGCACAAAAGTGAAATTACTTTAAATTATATATGGGGTGGTAATTGTACACGGTAAGGGTTTTTCATTTGTTCAACATTTTCATATGTCTCCGATATTAATGAGCATAATATCGTTCATAAGGCAAACGGGCTAAACAAATTTATATAGTTTTCTCTTATGAATGCGCCTATATATTATTTGCGCTATATTATTGTTTTGGTTCGCAGAATATTCAGTTCATATGTTTAGGTAGGCAACAGCAAAATTTATATTATAAGTTGGTGAGCACAACAAAGCCAAAACGTAATGGCAAATTGTCATGCAAATTTTTGGGTGAATGTTTTTTTTATTTTATTTTTTTTTTTTTTGTTTATATATAATATGTTGCTAGTGGCTACTATAGATAAATTGACTAGTGTTTTTTTTTTTCCTTTTTGCTAAAAAGTTGTTTATATGCTTATTGAGGGTTACCAACGACAAACCAACCCAAAACGAATAACGATAAAAAAAAACCATCCACCATCATAGAAATATGTAATTTGAACTGTAAAGTCAGTGGTTTTTTCATCATTATGATCATCGTCATTGTCATCAGTGTCATCATGGAAAAACTTTTGTATTGTATTGTTTGACTACGAAAATTTTAATTAAATATTTTCATATTTTTTTATTTTATTTAATATTCTGTTTTTTTTTTCTTTTTTGTGTTTATGGTGATTCAGTTTAGTTTTGAATTTTGACTAAATATTATACACGGTGTTATATTTACAAAGAATAGAATAGAATAACAGGGATAATAGCACGACAACTATGAGAATATTATAACAGCTGTAGGTATATTTCTATATATTATGCAATCATTTCTATATGGCACTTAAAAATGGAACCAGATTGATAAAATGGTACCAAATTTTCAAGTTAAATATTAAAGATTTCCATTATCATAATAATAATATAATAATTGGTTGAGTTTAATGTATTCTGAAGAGGAGAAATTTTTACAAATTTTTAATTAAATTTTGATTTTGCATTTGTACGATTTTCATCGAAAACTGACTAAGCAATGATTTTGAACGGTAGCATAATTATTTTTATATGCTTCAATAAAATTATATTAAACATAAAATATAGAACTTATTATGTTTCGTGAGCTCAGAACATAATACACATTTAAAATATATTAAAGATTTAGTTCATTTTTAGTTTCTATTTATTGATTACACAAAATGAAACCTAAATTAATGTGACTGGATAACTCAATTATCTCATTTATTTATAACATTTCTTTTAAAACTATACTAACCGAAATTTGAACCAACAAAACTATGCTTTAGTGAATCACATATTGCGTCAGAATTCATATTGAATGTTTAAATAGCCGATAATTAAATTTAAAAATAGAAAAATTTAAATATGATTTTCAGGTAGTTAATTAACAAATTCCATAAAATAAAAAAAAACGAAAAGCTATTTTTATTTGTATTATCATCGTACGTGTACAATATGTTTAATTAATTGATCTACCTACAATCATACCGTTGTCACTCCCGCTATAATTATATTTTAGAAATGACGAATATAAATCTAAAATTCAATATACTAAGGGATTATTATGAATGAAATCTATATATATATATAATATGTCCCTAATAATTTATTCAAATAATATGGTGACCTTTACGCTTTACGGTTTTTTCTTCTTTTTTTATTGTATTTAAAGTTTTCCTTTTCTATTTTTCTCTTTTTTCATTAATAACCATTTATTTTTTTACACACAAAATTATTTTTAAAATTGATTTTATAAATAAGTATAATTTTAGATTTGAAAAAAAAACGAGCTCTAATTAAAACAAACAGTATTTTTAAAATTCTATATTTAATTACTAATATAAGTTAAACCGGTTGTAGGTGGAAAATAGTAAGAATCAATAAATTTAAAATTATCTCTCACTCGCACGTAAGAATAAGGTATTGTATTATGTATTATGTAAAAACTTCTGTTTAAATATCAAACTTTAAAATAAAAGAAAAATAGAAAATGTTATTTATACAATTCTGTTGCTATTTGGATAACAAGGTAAACTTTAATAAGAATATAGTTAATATCATTTCAGATTGTAAAATGTGCACACAACAATAGTTACTTTTCAATCATATATGGTCGTACTTTTATGAAACCATACGCCGTGTAGATATAACTACTTACTAATTTATGTCACTTTAAACTTATTATATTTAGAGCCATTTTAAAAATCCAAATGAAATACGCTCTTTCGTTCATACTAAATATATAATTGATATACATTCTATAGTTTATATATATTAGTTTGGATGTATACTGTAACTCATCAACCCACGTTCAAATATACAAATTATGTATCCTTGATAAAACTACCTAACTCTACTACTAAACAAGACATCGCACGCATTAAAATTTAATAATAATTAAAATTGCATTTTAACTCTCTCGTAATTTATATTTATAGTAGCATGAAATTCTAATTTTCATAATATAATAACACGACACTGTTTTCCCTATATTGTTGAATTTAAATTTTGCTAAAATGAATTAAATTAGTAATCTCGAGCTTGACTGGTGTACCGGTTGCCGGTTTATATGCCATTGCTCGATAACATATATTTACCCTAGATATCAACCATGAACATACGTGATAGAGAGATGTGTATTTAAGTAGATATTTACATAAAATGTATAATATTTATATTCATATCAACAACAACAATTTCAACATTACCTATACCGCACCATGCATAAAATGACATTAATTGTATATGTTGCATATTATAAACTAAATGTGTCAATCAGAAATTTCCTCCACCCACAAATCCACAGTTAAAGCAATTCATACAATTTGTATAATAACCTCCCCCACATTATATATATATATATACACAAAATATATATTCACTTATAGTTTATAGACAAAATTTATATAATATAACATAACGCATTCATTATTATATTGTAAAATACAGAACAATGTTTACTGTACAACAATTATGTGAAAATTAATTACAATCATTTTCATTCATTCTATCGTACATCATAATACATATATAGATGTCGATGTAGACAGACAAGCAAACATACAGCAAGATTCAATGCATTATGTTGGCCCGACTATTATGTTGTGTGTTTACATTTAATCGTATGCGGTATTATCATCAAGGAAAAATATTTAGCACACGGTATATTGGCTGGCTGGTCCAAAATCCATTTACACCATAGCATTTTAACTATTTTTATAATTACTATTAAAAAAAAGCACTGACCGAAAATTTTAATGAAATTTTTTAATTTTTTTTTTTTTTTTTAATTACTGTTTTGTTATCACAATATATTACTTAAGACAAGAAATATAGTACCTACACAAATTTAAGCTATTTAATGAATTTAAATACTTAATGACAATATCTAATTCGTCACTAAAAACATTTAATTCTATAATGTTTTCAATTTAATATGAACCAAATAACATAATCACCATTCTCCATATAAATAGTCTAACATTTATGATTTTTGTTTCAGATGCTGCAAAAAATCAAATGGTCTAACTTCATCATCAGTTGCATAGCTGCATTACTGATATTATTATTGCGTCAAACGTTTTGCTGTACAACGGTTGTAACAACAACAACAACCACCACCAGAACAACATTGCAAACTAACAGAGTGTAGTGGTTGTCGATGTGTCCTGTTTTTTTTTTTAGTATCAAATAAATTTAATAAGTGAAAAGTGGTACTTTATCATTATTTATTGAAGTGGTATATGTTTGGCGGGTGTATACAACCGTAAAAAAGAAAAGTTAAATAGAATACAAGTGAATTGATTTATATTAAAAAAAATAAAAAATAAAAAATAAAGCCAATAAAATTCTCAATAATTTGCGTATAAATCAAATTGAAATAATTTTCAATAAAAAAATATATAAATAGAAAATAAAAAAAAAAATGAAATTATACATAATGTGCCAGAGTAAATATATTCTAGTATTTTTAAAATTATTTTTATGTATTGTGATGATGGGTGGTAGTTGGGTAAATGCTATACATTGGGATAATGCAGTTGATTTGAATGATGATTATCGAGTTCTGTGGAATATAATTGGTCAAGATGTCACATTTGAGGTACAAGTGCGAACATTAGGATATGTTGGATTTGGTTTTTCATTGGATGGCAATTTACCTGGATCGGATGTTGCAATTGGTTGGGTTAGTCAAGGCCAAGCTCATTTTCAGGTAAACTACACATTTTATTCACTTCTTTTTTTTTTATATAAATGACAACAATTGTTGAGCGAATTTCAGACAAGCTGATTACAGGAATTAGATTTCTTGTAACGAAATTAAAAGGAAAATGTCATATAATTATTGTTTTGTTTTAATCACTGCCGATCTGCGGTAAACATAAGAGAAAAATATTCTCAAAAAATATCTATTAAGAGAACATTTTTTTGACATATTTCTTTCTTAAATCTAAATCGACTAACATTGAAATGATTTTATATTATTTCATGACGTATCAAACATTTTTAATATTAATGGCATGAACAATAAATAATACACCCTGCGGTTAAAGCATATAACTTCACAGTCTTTTTTTAGACAATAATGTCGACCAAAAACAAAAATAATAAAGAAAATGTATTAAATTCAAAACATGAAAACGCACTTTGTCTTATTTCAAATAGTAAATGTTATATAACTTATATTGTCGACGAGACCTAAAGGTTATTGTATTATTGTCATTGTCGTCAAAAACTTTTTTAAAAACTTAATTTAACTTATAGTTATATATGCGGATGTCGGAAAATATGTTTCTAATTTTTCTTCCATCTTTTCTACTTTATTATTATTATTATTATTTATTTTGTTCATCTATTTTTATAATAATTTAAGGGATATCTGAATTCATACATACATAATCGATACCTACAAGCTACATCTACACCTAAAGTACTGGCAAACTATATTTTAAAATTACTTTATAATCAAATTCGAAGAAAGAAAATATTAAGTTTGAGTAAAGGAAAAATAAAATTTGTTAAAGTTTTTTTTT
Source organism: Catotricha subobsoleta (assembly GCA_011634745.2). Lineage (NCBI taxonomy): Eukaryota > Metazoa > Arthropoda > Insecta > Diptera > Cecidomyiidae > Catotricha > Catotricha subobsoleta. The sequence continues at coordinate 39,231 of JAABKK020044112.1, read as the reverse complement.
TAAATCATTTTCTTATAACTTTTTAATTTGTGAGAAATAAATTGTCTAATAAATATTTTGTTAAAGTAGTTACAGGTTAAGATGCAAAATTTAAAAATAAAAATATTAAACTTACGGTATTTGTATACACGACGTGCATATGTAAAATTCATTCAAATCTAACGAAAGAAATTGTTCGAGAATAGAAAATTCATTAAATTGAAAACTTGACGAGAGAAATTTTAGTCAAGAGTTTTTCCAGAAATAAATCATAAGTTTTTATCGTAAAATTTTAACTAATTTTTTTTTAAAGTAATAACTAAATATTATGCATATAATTTTGTGAAATTATCAATTAATAATTTAGTTCAATTTCCATTTACATATATTTTAAAATAAAATGTGAAGTGACAATATAGCGACAATCGAGCATTAAAGTTATTGACTTATTAACGAATTTCCAATACAATAACAATATTAATAGATTTTATTCGGTTTAGTGCACAGAAAGAAGCAATAAAACTTATGGTTTCTTTTAGTTATGTACTTACTTACCTAACCATTACCCAATAAATGGATCCAAAAACGGTTTTTCGCTCAAAATACAAACTATTTCAGATTTATTTTTACATTTTCTTAGTTTTTTTTTTGTGTAAATTTGTTGCGATTGATTCACTGAGAGTAGGTACTTACATTGGGTTGCACGGTACCTCTACCTATACTGCACAACACAGCTACTTCAAAACAAGAAAAATAACGCAACAGGATAAATTGCACTCAAGAAAAAAAAAATTGTTCAAGTGCACCGTGAGAATGTGACAATTTCTATATTGTATGTTCTGTGATGATTTATGGGTTGATATTTAATGATTTGGAAAGAAAATTTCTAGTTTCTTTCTATCTTTTTGATTTTTTTTCTTTTAAATTTGTTTCGAAAACACGGAACACAATATTTATTTAAAAAAGTAGATCACATTCTACTTGAAAATATTTTATTTGAATTATTGTTTCGTGATAAATATTATGTCTATTGATTTTTAACATTTAATACACAAATCACATCATTTTCATATCTTTGTCGTGCAAGTTCATGCCCAAAACCGATAACTTTTAACAAAAAGTCATACAAAAAAAAAAAAAAGAAACTGAAAAAAAAATTGAATTTTTTTTCTAATATCTTCATTAAATTATCGTTTGTTCACTTTGCTTTAATACGAAAGAAAAAGAAATTTATATCAGATTTGCCTGCATATCCACTTAACTATATACACTTATCTAACTTTTTCCTTTCATTATTTCTTCTGAATTTTTTTTTTTTTTTTTTGCTCTCGCAACAAAGCCATTTATCTTACTCTGTCGCGTCGTGTTTTAATTTTAAAATATATAAAAGAAAAAAATGCGGCTAATTTTTTTTCTACTTTCGTCTAAAGAGTATTCCGAAATTTACTTGTCATCACATAGAATTAATTGAGAAGGTAGAGTAATATTGTACGACAATATCATAGCGCGCGCGGATACCAACCGTAAACATATTTATTGATATTTAAAATTTCGTAATATATTTTCTGAGTCGTTGAGCCAACAAACACGCATCTAAAACAAAAAAAAATCTCTTATATATTTTTAAGTAGATAATTAACTTATTTAAATCTAAAGCTTTACCTGTTTCTGCTAGTAATTGATCTATTTATAAATTTAGGACGATGTATTAAATCATTTACAAATTGATCAAATACAACAATTAATTATAAATTTAGTAATAAAAAAAAAAAACAATTTAAAACAAACTCACTAACTGCGATGTAGAATAAAAAAAAAAAAAAAATATGACCAAAAAACAACAAAAATTTCATTTATATTTGAACAATCTATAGACCGAAACCATAGCATAAATAATTACATAATTTTTTGGTTTGATACGGTTGATCGAATAAATTAAATTACCACAATTTTCTGGCTGGTGTATAATCGTATCGATACGAATTACCGTGCTGTTTGCTATTTATAAGTTATACCTAGTCGGTATGGGTCTTTCAATCAAAATATATTTTATTCTATATAATTCTCTGGAACCCATGAATATGATATTGTTATGCATTAAATGACACTTGCACACAATAATAAAAATCGGTTATCTAGAAATTAAATTAAATAAAACTGTCAGATGTAATCAATAATTTTATCAAAAATAAATTCCGCTTTTCTTTTTTTTTTTCATGGAAATTTATTTTTATTTTTATTAATAATAAATAATAAAAACCCGTTTACCATGTTTTGATAAACATTAAACTATTTACTATTGAATAAATCAGCTGCATTGGTCCAGTGGCTACGAAATCAAAGAAAAATTCATGAAATAATTTTTACAGTTATTTGAATGAGGTATTTCACTTTTTCTAACAACCACTTTTTTTGTATTCAAAATATTCTGGTAGCCTAATACTCCTAACCTAATTACCCATTGAAATTAAGTTTTTCAAACACGTTCGGCAAAGAACGAAGTTTTGGTAGAAAATTTCCCTTCGCATTTGGTAGAAAATACCCCTTTTCTCACCATACAAACAAACATTTTTTGACATTTGCATAAAATCCGAAATAAAACGACAGATTTTTGCATTTTATAAATCAAAATTTCTTAATGAAAAATGCATCTGATCAAAAAGTTAATAGTTCCATTTGTGATTAGAATTACATAAAGTTTTTATTTATGTTATAAAAAGAAAATCAATTATTTAAAGTGAAATACTTACCTCATTATCAAAGAAGTTAATAAAGCGATTCTTATTCTATTATTAGTTTGCCAACTAATTGATAATTATTCTATTTTCTTAACGGTATGTATTTATTTGTAATGCCAACCATATGGTGATTATGTACGCCACTGATGTTATATCCTAGTAATTGTTTTAAAATATATAAAATTCATGTAAAAATAAATAAAAAATTTATCGCATAAATACAAATCTAAAATACGTAGAACAGAAATATAAATGAATTTATTTCGAGATATGTATATACATTTAATAGCTGATAAATACTAGTTTATGGAAAAATGTCTACAACTAAATAGATAAATATAAATGTGTTTGTATGCATTTCGGGTTCAACTAGATTTCAAATTGACTAGAATTTTATCTATAATTTATATTATGTGGAATGTCGATGTCGATGGATTGTTGGTTAAATATATGCGATAGTAACATTTTAATTAAAGTCGAACCAGTTTTATTGAAAATTTATGCTCTGAAATAAAATTAAAAAAAAAAAAAAAATGTGGTCAATTCTGTTAAATGATTTGTCAATCGATATTAGCAGATAAAAAAAATGCTCTATTAGATAAATAATATATCTTATATTTGGTTATATTTTGGTTGGGAATAATTACAAATTCACTTCAAGAAGTGTTGGTTTTGCGAAAGGTGGATTTTTAACCTCGTTTTGCACATATTTTACGACTAATTCTATGGCGTCTTATAACATTAATAAGACAAAACAGCAAGAAATGTTACATCATTTACAAAAAAAAAAAAAAAAAAACAATATTTTCATAGAAATTATTTATTACGGAATATAAGTTACCCATATATCGATATCAATCTATGATCTGAACATAAAGGTAAATTAAAAGATATTGTTCGGCAAACAACAATTTTTTTTTCTCTTCTTGGAATCTCTAAATTAAAATGTTTGTACAGAAGTTGCATAACAAAACTAACTAACTAACTAACTAACTAACTGGCAATAGTTATTTATAAAAATCATTTATAATACGGCAAGGTAACGAGAATATATTTTATTGACATGTTTTGATGAAAGATCAAGCCACTCTTTTGTGTTTATATATATAAATATATATATACACATTTTTTTTTCTGTTTCTTTTCATTCTTCAAAATAGAGGTATCTCAATATTTTATCGACGATGTGTATTGTTGGAACCAAGCGATATTATTATTATTATTATTATTTATGTATCAAATATTATACAAAAAAAAAAAAACCTGTCAATTAAATATTGTAAATCGATATTTGAGCTTCTTGCATAATAACATTGAGATCATGTACACACAATTACTGCTATTATATCTTGTGCTTTTTTTTTCTCGTCTTCTGTCGGTATTATAACATATATGACTGAGTTTAGGATACTATACGTTGCTTACATTTAAATATTATTAAAAAAAAAAAATAATAATAATAATTTTAAATTATACGCTCAATATTTGACCGGCATTTAAAAAAGTTTCGACAGTAATTATATGTTTTGTACTTTGTGCTCATGTTTTTATGCCTACTTTATGAATATTCCATTCATTTGCACCGCTCACATATTTACCTACATTCTCTCTTATTATTATTATTATTATTATTTATTATTATTTTTTAATACATTCCACAATAAGAATATTGTAAAATAACTATTATAAATATACGCTTATCTATTTGCCTACTCTACTGAGCCATTTATTATAATGTAAATAATAGTTCAATAATAAAATTGAAAATCTTTTCATAAATATTTCTTCATATTGAAATAGCACATTTGCCAAAATGCTAATTATAATATTTTACGTTTATATTAACGTAGCTGCCATTGAAATAAATCATTTCACATTTTTTTTTTTTTTCATTAATTTATCGATGTCCAATGTCCATAGATATTGCGAAATCTAAATAACTACTCTACTGCTTTTATTAAGCACTTTTCGAAACTTAATTTTCATATAAGTAAACATGCAATTGAATGTTCCAGGCATATGAAAACTCATCAATCATTCACAACAACCCTCTTAGATTTTAACTCGACTGGTAAACATATTTGTTTTTCTTATAAAAATATTAAAATCTAAGATGTTTCGTATAGTTTTACTTATTAGGTACGTATTATCCACAGTATTTGGATATTTATTCAGCTATTAAAAGATCCATTTAAAAATAAAAATAAAATTGCTGAACTCGAAAGTATTAAAATTAATAGACGATTTTATTATAATACTAATAGTTATTCAATTATTTTCATTAATGTAATTGCTCCGATTTCATTGAAATGATTTAAAAATTATTTAAAATAATTCTATTCAGAATCAATAATACCCAGTACATTCTGTTACTATTTTATTTATTTTTTTAATTTGTTATTAAATATTGCAAGTCAATTTTGTTTTCAATACACAATTTCTTTCAATTTGTTTTGATACTTGTATTTCTATTTTATTTAATTTTCTTCTTTTTTTTTATTACATAACATGACTTCATTTAAATTATTATAAAATTTTGCGAAAGTTTATGGTTTTGTTTATGGCCTGTTACTCGGTTATGTACATAGCGGATGGTGAAGTGCGCAATTGAAAACTTTTCTGTGCTTAACTTTAATATACAATATACATATATATAATTTTATTTCTGTATAGAATGTATTTAATGGTAAAATATACCCGAGCCCAGCTTGCAATTCCTATAGAATATAAATGGTAATTAATGGTGTATTGTATATGTGCTGTAGCTGATGTGTATTTGGTATAAGAAAACATTTTTCGGTATGGCGAATATGAAAACAAAAAACCAACCAACAAAAAAAAAAACATTTTTTTGTTGGTTTTTTTATTCTTGATTTTTGGTGCTTAAAATTGTGTCATGGAATTTATTTATTAAAGCAATGTTTTTAATTTAAAGTCTGGAATTTTGTATATTTTAAGTAGAAAAGTAGGTAAGATATTTAACAAAGCAGTTATTCGGTTTCAGAGTGTTTGGAAAAGGATTCATGTATTTTTCTTTTATCATGATGTACCGCCAAATGCCGGCCATAATTACTTATTTTTGTTACAAATAATATTGCTATATATTAATTGAAGTTGAATATTTGGATTAATTAAAACTTTTGAATTTAAACTAACCGATTTTCCAAATTGACAACATTTCCTACAAAAGCAATTAAAGATTATACCTATAGCAATTTGTAAATGCAATTTAAAAATAATAAAGTATATTATAATTATTTGATATCGTTTATTTTGAAATATAATATCAAATTGTACTAAATCTATTTGTGGGAAAGTAAATAAAACATTAACATTTATTTTATTTATAATACAATATTCAATTATGACAATGAACACCATAAATCGACCATAATAAATATTGTACATATAAATGTTAATAAAACCGAACATCAGAACAGAAAAATTCAAATAAAACAAATGAAAAAAAAATAGTCCTCAGGGGGACATAATGTTAATTTCACTTCGAAAAATATACAAATAAATTAAAATGGACATTGAACTGGGCTTATAACTAAACAACAGTGGAATAATATTGAAATTGAAAATAGAAATTCCCAATAGTGGTTGTCGCGTCTATTTGATTTTGGTGGTTGATGTGTGTTGTATGTATAAAAGTGTGTATGGACTCTAAATTAAAAAGAATAGTCAGCAACGAATATATGAATACAATGATAAAATTCTACTTTTTTTTTATTATTATTATTATTATTTTTTTTCATTGTTCAAATGGAGTTATTTTGAATGTTTTTTTTTGTGTATTTTGGATAATTTTATATAGCATAAAAAATCTGACAAATATTGTAAGTATTATCTTGTATGATTTAATGAAAAATTTAAATGTGAATTACATGAATTGATTGGTTGATTACTAATCGTGAAAATTATACATGTTTTATATATCAATCGCATCCATGGGTTTGTTACTTGTTTTGTTTATATATATTATGTAGATATTTCTTCTGAGTAGCACAATATTAATCAAATTATATTATCATGGGCAATGTTTCATAAAATTGAAAATTGTTATAAATGTAATTTGACTCAAAAAGCTCCTATTTCGTAAAAGCGCTTCTAGTTTGATTAAACAATAAGTATGAGATTTTAAATTTGTCATGATAAAATTATAGTTTTTTTTTTTTTTTGTTAAATTTGTAAAATGTTTTCTTGATCGACGGTAGGAGGTGAACTCTACTGTTAATTTGTAATACAATCTGTTAAAAAACCATAATTTTGTCAATAATTTATAGCCAATTTGTAAAAGGCTAATGCTTATTAATTTGATATCTTTTTAATTAGTAAGTATAAATATGTTGTTTTTTCTCGAACTTCTATGAAGTAATACAATAAAGTGCTATTTATGTAGACCGTTCGGTTTTTTGTTGTTTCTATGTTTTCAAATATTTTCTTGTTTATATCTGTTATTGATGTGTCAAGAATCAATCACGTCAATATAATTTGACTTTAATATAATTATTATATACCAGAAAAAATCACACTTGCTTAAAACATAATGATTTTTATTGAAAAATGGTATAGACGATGTTTGAGTCTAATAATCTCGCATATACAATTGACAAAATGATATGACTAGACGATAATAAATTAATTCATTAGGCTGTTTGTTTGATTAACCTTTGAAACAAAAATAAATATAATATATAATTATATATAATATATATTCTGACTATTAATAGCTTCGATTTCATGAAAACAATAGAACGTACATTGTACATGAAAAAAATAAACAAAACACTTGATAATAAACTTGTCAAACTATAAAATAACTACATATATATTATAATAAAATATTAGTATACCATTTTAAGTACATTTATTATCATTATGTTATGTTATGCTATGTTATGTTATGTTATATAATATTTTGTTTTATGATTGTGACAGTAGACAAACACAAATGTAGACATACATTACATAGCCCCATAAGTATGCCCATATTTATACAGTTATGATTTATTGTGTATGGGTGTCTCGTCAGCCGTCATATAATATATATCCCATCATGTTTAATAAGCGCTAGATTAATATTTTAGTAAAAATGTTATGTTATTGTTAATAACATAATATTAACTGGAGTTCGCAGCACTTATAAGTAATAATTATATACGAGAAATATTTGTATTTTATGTGATTGCGTCAACACATCACAAAATAGATATTTTTTAATGCTTTGAATATAAATAATATATGAAAGAAAATGAAATTTGTTCTATTTCATGATTATTGATTAATTAGGAAATTAACTACTTCACATACTTCAACGTTCAAGTTCAGTAAGATTTTGGAAAAATTATTAACAATAAAAATTACGATAAATCAAATGCATTATATTTTTATTGGTGCTATTATTCCCACGCCATTAAACTGTTGTTTCTAATTGACCATACCTATAGATTTCTATTTTCTGCAATTAACAATTGATATTTAATTATGGAAATACATCTGTGCAAATAAGCTTTAAGTTATTTTTCAATTAGATTTCAATCTTTAAATAATTCTTAAACAGCTTAACTCATTTTTGACGGTATTCGAATTGTATAAAATATTTTCTTTTTGTTTTTTAAAAAATGTGTGGGAAGCGAATAAAATCTGTCCAAATTTCATACCTTTTCAATGTAATTCGGTTAACATAATACATTTTGTCATGATAGCAAACATTTCTACATCCATAACTTGAAATCTGATACAATCTTTATGCAATAAAGGAATAATTCACATTAATTTATTAATTTATTAATTTAATTACACATAAGATTCTAGCCCTACTTAATTGATTATAAATTATAAATAAGCATTCTTGTGTTTTTTTTTTCGTTTATTTTATAAAAATAAAATCATTAAATCTATTATTCGTTCATTTTCTGTCATAATAATTAATAAGGTATAATTAAAATTAATAAAAAAAAGAGTTTGTTATTTATTACATTTGATGGTTTATTATTCGGGAGTTCAAATAATGTTGCGGAACATTCTATCAATTCATAATATTGTTAACTTGTTATTTGTATATGTCTATAACTATATTACTAGTTAACCTGATGTGAATATCCAATCCATCCTATTTAAAGGTTTTGCACATTTTCTTGCATAAAATAATATAAATATACATAATAATAGAATCAATTACAAACGTAAGGTGTTCTTAAACTGAAAGATCATTCATAAATGTTATAAATTATTCTGTAAATATGAACACAAACAGGCTAAACCAAAATGAAATATTATACATTTTTATATTATCTATTTGAATTATAAATATTTGATATTTGCATAAAATTCACTTGTTTGCTTATCATTAATTATTTTATCAATAATTTTCTGTAAATTTATATATGTACTCGTATATGTATATATTTTTAATGTGTAATAATTAGTTATAGAACCGATATTTTAGTTAAATTTTAAATACAATAAATTTAATTTTAAAATTGATAGTTTTACCAATAATGTGTACAATAATAGCATTTGATTATTATTATTTTACCCTTACATTAATAATATTTTGCCTTCGCCATATCCCATCATGCATTTTCAAAATAGTGATTAAGAATATTTTGAAGTGTAGTTGTTAGGTGTTATATCTAATGCGAATACAACAACTTCAATTCGAGTTTTGTTTGAATTGGTTTAGAATAATTTTATCTCTTACTTATTACTTATTATGAAAGTGATAGATAAAGCTAAATTCTAAACTAATATCAGACGATTAATCAAACAATGTTTAATAGATACGATTAGATTTTAATTGGATGGAAGTATGCGAGAAATATTATATCGGCGCATTAATTTTGAGTATATGTAAGTTTCCGATCAGGTTTATTTTATCAAATATTTATTAGTATATTCATCAAAATAATAAACTAAAATTAAATAAATAAATAAAAAATGTGATAATTAATTAGATAAATTTGATGAAAAGCAATTATTATAATATATCATTAAATTAAAATATATTTATTAAAAATAATAATAATAATAATAATAATATGTGATAATTAATAATTTCTATAATTAATATGTAAATATTAATATGTATTTCAAATATTTCAGAATCTCCGCTTTCATATTACGTATATGAATGAAAAGAGTTTATCATTCTCATAAACAAATGAATACATAATATTTTATCTATTTCTAGAATGTTCGAAATGAATTTTATGATAATTGGTTAATTTTGATTTTCTTTTTTATTAATTATTATTTTCATAATAGTCGTAGTCAATTTAGTTAATATTCAATTCAATTGTTTGATATTGAAAATAAAATAAATAACAGATAATAATATGGTTTCAGTAAAAGGGAAAATGAAAAAAAGAAACTTGAATAGAACAGGATAAGAACAAAACAACAGCAACAAGGGAATTTAATATGCCAGATGATGGACAATAATTCTTATAAGTATATAGAATTGGAATAATGAATAGAAACACATCAGTGCCATTACGAATATATCTATCTATCTATTTTCGATACCAACACTACAAATAGACAGCTCTTTCACAAAATATTGTGTATAAAAACAGATGAAAATGATATTTAAATGTAAAAATATATATATATAAATATTCTGTATTTGTATACAGAAGAGCATTTGATTTTTGGTTTTTACTAAACAACATAATAATATTTCGAAATATGTTTTATATATTGTTAAGGGTCTTTATAGCCTCTACAATTTCTATATTGCCAATGTGCTATGGAAACATTTGCGTGAAATATAAGGGATGGTCCAATTAAATTAAGAGATAATATATGTTTCTCATATCGTGAATTAGTTGCGGTTTCTATTATTCTTATAAGTATAAAATGGTTGATTGAATAAAAGAAATAAGGGTCGAGAAGGATATTTTAGTTTTGTTTTTCGGGGTAATATATAATATCTTGTTTTCCATTTTGTACCTACTTTTCCATATAATAATATTTGTGTATATATATTGTCGCATTACGCATATTTAGTTTATAATATCTTCTATGGTTCATATTAGATATGTGTACCTTATACCATAATAATATTCTATGATATTTTGTATTAAAATATAACTATAAGATGGCAAGCAAACCCTTCTAGCGATTCGGATGGATAATGTAGCCCATAGATATCATACATATACGTACACAAATACACACACGCGTACCTTACCTACCATTCAAATAATATGGGTGTTTGCATATAAATTTCAAGGAATTGTCGAATATATTATTAGGTTTTTAGGGTTCTAAAAGATATTATAAAATAGTGTAAGTAAGGTTCTATTCGATGTCTAATAGACGAAATACGAAAAAGAGTGATATATGTTGATGAATAATTTATTTATCCTTGTAATATAATACATCAATGTTGGCAAAGAGGATGTTTGTTATACATAATTTCATACATGGATTTATATATAATATATATTATATATACATATTTATATATTTTCGTTCTTACACATTTCTATTTTATAAATTATAATATGCAATATTGAAATATAATATTCATGTAGAAGTGATACGAATGTTTAAAGGAAAAAAAAACGTATAAAGTACAGTAATAACAATTTCGAAAAAATATAATAAAATAAAATTATAATTGGTACATTTTTATTTATTTTTTATTTGATTTGTTGAGTTTTGGTCGATAGAATGGTTATTATACTAACACTAACCTGTGTCATTTGTAAATATTTGTAAAATATTATATTAACAAATAAAAGGTATTTTTTTCTCTCTAATAATATGTTACAGAAATGTTTCCATGCAGAAGGTGTTTTTATAAAAAAAAAAAAAAAAAAAATAACAGAAATTGCGAACATATTTCATTCAATTTAGTATACTCACTTGTTTTTAATAAATAAATATTTATTTTTAAATAAAATCAAATCAAAATTATTTTCAAAATGACAAAACAAAATAGAAACAAGAAACTAAACCATGTGTACAGTTTCTAATTGACAACAGAAATAAAAATTTAAAAAAAAAATATCTTAATATTTTGTGCATTCACATCCATTAAATTCTTTTACTCTCACATGTCATCTTATGTTATAATTATAACGTAAAATTCATGGGTACGAAAAATTTACGATTTTTGTTTGTATAAACATTTAATAATTTAAAATTTTACAGAGTTCCATACAATATTGAAAAATAAATATATGCTGTCACTAATATAAGAGATGAGGTCGGTATAATGCATAAAATGAAAAACAGAATAAGAAATGATAAAAGTAAAAAATCAATATTCTTATATTTCTTCCGATTCCTCAAAAAATCACGACATTTCAACTTTGATGTGCGCAATAATATTACCAACTTAAAATGATATTATACTCTCGAATTTACATTCACTTCGCATAATATTAATATGTGTGTGTCAATATTTATTTATCGCAAAGGTGCTTTTTGTTTCGTTCCATCATTGGAATTATACTCGCACCTATTACTATTATATGTATATTATATTACAAGATTTATTTCACATGTTAACTTTGATTAATATTTAATAATTTGATCGTGTGCATCTTCGGTACATTTAAATTATAATATGCACACTGCAATGCATAAATCTAAATACCTATGTTCATATATGTTAATATAACTAATCCTATTAATTTCATCTTCTTTTTTTTTAATTTTAATTTTTTTTTTAAATTTTGTTATGATGTATGAAGCTTGAATACCCTCAAGAGTATATACGATAATACCATACAATATGTGTTGCATTATAATTTACAACAGCCTAATGCCTTTGATTATGTAAAAGTTGAAGCACATATGACCGGATAAATTTATATAAGCTATATAGCCTAAGAGCATCGATGTATATATGATGGAGGAATAGAAAAATATATAAATGGGTATCCAATATGTGTACTCTCCTGAGTCTTGAGACATCGATAAAAAAAAAAATGAAAATATTTTATCTACAATATCGCATACATTCAACGATACATATTATTACTGAGACTTATAGAATCTAACGGAATATATTTTCTATATTATTGACATATATGATAAGAAAAAAGAAAAACAAATTTATATCTGTGCTATCAAATCATCCATGACATTATACATTAGTTGGATACATATAGATTCGATTGAATATTATAGATGCATAGGCGCCGATGTTTACATAAATATTTTCGCTTGTTGTAAGTAGTATAAAGGTGTAGCTCCGGAGGATTGCAAAAAATAAATGCAGAAAATTGATTGGTTTACTTAAGTCATTTTCTGAAATTATCTGGGGGTAGCTTAACTGTCATACTTTTCTTTTTCATGAATCAAAATTTATTTCGTATATTTCACATATAATAAGAAAAATATTTATCTCGATTAAAAGACAATTAAAAATAATTCTATGTGATAAGTCAGATGAAAGTGTAGCAGTATATAGAATCAATTTCAAATTTACATATAAAATAAGTTTCCTGTACTATTAGGCTCTAAAATTCGAGAAAACTTCTCTACAGATACGCCATTATTATAATAAATTAAATGTTTATCAAATATCATCACATTCCACATCTATAATTTTACAATCCACTGAACGATTTTTTTACTTCGTATTTATGCTGAAGGACTTCTATTCATAGAAAAGGTCGTACCTAGTATCGAATTATGCACTTAATTTCGTCATCCATGGCCTGTGAGCTGGTTTCGTAAATTTTTCTTGTTTTTTATTTAATGATTGTACTATTTTACTGTTTGGCACCCACTGGGAATACTGAAATCTATACCTATGACAATTTATTCGCATATGTAACAGATTTAAATTGATATCTCTCTGGTTTGAAAATCATTTTATATAGGTACTCAATGTTGTGTTATTGAAATCAATACATTTAATGAAAACGAAAAAGAGAACATTTAAAGTTATTTTCTCACATTAGAAATGTTGCAAAATATATAAAAATTTCTTCTTATTTTTTTTTTAAACTTTCGATAAAGATTTAAAAAATGCACACAAAATATTTTAAATTCAACAACGTACTTACACAAATCAAATAATAACTGTCTGTACCTTTCTTAATATTTGTCTCTGTTTTTTTTCATTACAGGACCGTCATGTCAAAAAAAGTGGTGACATTGAACCTGTTGTGGATCCATCACAGGACTATGTACTGATGTTAGGTTATGAGAATGCCACTCATACTGTCATGAGATTTAAACGGAAATTAGAAACATGTGATACATCTTATGACATACCAATTTCGGTAAGTTTGCTTATTTTATTTTATGTTTTTTTTTTTCTTTATATCATCTGATTTTTTTTTCCCATCTTTCTGGAAATCTAGTTATAATAATATTATTTGTACCAAACTTTGTACAAAATTCTATTTCATGCTGTTTTTGCTATTATAAAAATGCTTCTACTTTCTTTTCTTTATAATCATAACATAATGTTATGGCCTGATGATGTTGTTTTTAAAAATTTTAAACTGGTGACATGTTCAAAAACAATATTATTATTTTTTTTTTATCTTGTCATGGTTCTTCTCCTAAGGTTTTTATATAGAATACGTTCAATGTATAATATGGAAACATGATGTGCATTGCATACATCCTAAATCTAATAGAGAGTGCTTTCATTATTATTATTATTTTTGCTGTTATTTGTAGATATGTGTTGTTGAAAAACAAACACAATTTTCTTAATGTCTCTTCCGTTTTTTTTTTCAATTTTTTTTTTTTATTTTTTTTATTTTATTTCTTTTTAAGTAAAACAAACTTAACATTTATTAAAGAAACATACGAATTTGAAGGAGGCTTCATATTATATATATGCTTGGTATTTGCAATCCGTATGTAACATGTATAAATGACATTCATTGTACAAATATGAAGCCATATAGTTTTGATTTGTTCATTAATATAACACTCAAGTGGAGTACTTTTTATAATAAAACGTCATGATTTATTGGTTATTCGGAAATTTCTTAGACTGTAGACTAGGTGGACTATATACACTAGGCAGATGTTGATTTTAATAAAATTTTACGTAATTAAAGTCCGATTTAATTAAAAATTATCTCTATATATTGTATCTAATTTTATTTTTATTTTATTTTATATCTGTGTAAAAAAAAATGCAATTATAATTTTTGCATTTTTCATATTAAATTTGAAGAAAACTCAAGTGAATAAAGTGTAGTAGTAGCTTTTATACTTGTAGTTTTTCGAGCATTTACTAAAATTTTAGTGAATAAAAATATTAGGTAATTGCTAGGTAGTAAATGCCAGCAATAATTTCACTGGATTGAATTTTTTAGTCTTATCCTAAATTTTTAGTATAAGATTGTGAATAAAGTAAAGCATTTACTTAATTTTCATAGTATATTTACTACATTTTTTTCAAGCTGGTAAATAGCAGCTTAAAAAAAGGTAGTAAATGATTTTACATTAAATAAGTTACCAATGGATTAGAACACGACTTTATTTTTTATATAATCTCAAGAGAATAAAATAAATGCGTCTTTTGGTTGGTCAATGGTCAATATCCGACCAATAATTTTTTTTTTTTCAAATCCAAATACTTTACGTTTTTTAAAGTTTTTCCTGCTGATTTAACTTTCTATTTTATCTGCTGTTTTATGGACAGATATTCTTATAGTAATCGAACGTCTCGAATAATGAGAATAAATGTTTGAAATCATTTCTGATTTAGAGAAAATGTAACCAGTTTTCCATAAGGCTATTAAATCAAATGGGATTATTTCACTTGTATTCACATTTTACGCTATCTCTTTTCTTAAAATGCAGTTTACTTCAAATTTTGAAATACTGTTTTCTATATTATTTTATGATGTGTTTATGTTTAAGACGGCTCTAATATGAAATTAAATATATATAAACAAAACATATATATTATATAGTATAAATGATTAAAACTAAAAATATATATATATTTTTTTTTTCTTAATTTAATTTTCTTTTAATGGCCATGTGTGTTATTTTGTAATTAAGTCAATTTAATAAATAACGAACGTGCGACGGTATCTGGAAAAAGGTACTACACTCTATCTCTATAAAATTTCTTCGTCTTATAAATGGTTCGTCTATAATTTTGCGGTATATTCAGTCGTTGTCGTGTGCTCAACAGCAAAACTGACTTAAAAACTATAACACATTCATTTGTTTTAGATAAGAGGTGTAGTTTTTTTTTAGTGGAAATGAATATAATACACAATAAATAAATTGTGTATATGTGTTTGTATGTATGTTTGTGTGTGTGTGTGCTGTCTGATGCGTATAGTTAGTTACATTACTAAAGGAAATGAGATTGTAATTAATATCCCAACAGGGTTTGTTTGATATTTTAAAAGGTTTGGTTTTGTGTAGTGCCGAACGCATATATGCCAAATATATTATGTTGTGATAAGAAAAAGGTTAAGACGACAATTTTCTATATAACATAAATATATAACTTACCTATAGCCACAGAGCAATTCAGACTACTTTTAGTTATAGCCATTATTATTGCTGGGGTGTTATCTAATTTATTTTATTTGAACACTATTCGTTTTATATTATATTTTGAAAGAGATTTTACCCTTAACGGAATTTATAAACGTGACATAAGCCGTTTTTTTTTTCTTTTGCTACATTTTACTTCATTTACCCAATGGAAATGTGAAGCATTAGAGACATTTTATAGTGCAAATAAAGCAATTTTTTTTCTTTTTTTCGTCTTTTTATTTTTAAGTATATTTGAATAGGTCTACACAATAGCAAATTCAAGAGAATTTTATTTTCATATTCCAAAAGAAAAAAAGTGATGATAAAAATAAGAAATAGCAAAGTGGTCAAAAACATCCCAATTCTTCAATATAATAGAAGATATACAAAATAAAATATATAAAGAAATATATATATATTTTAAAACGGTTTATTTGCAAGGTACTTTTATTCGGCCTTTCAATCAATATATGGCTTTGATTCATACATGAAAATCTATATTTCATCATATTTTTAATATGATAAACGATATCCAATTAAATATCATGAGTACTATGTTAGAAATATTTGCTATTATGTTTTGCGTCGGGAACATATATTGATTTAAATTTTTTGTTTTGCAAAGATTCACAGGAAAATATTAAACGAAGAAAAATCATGCAATTTTATTATAAAAGAAATCTGCTTATAATGGTATGTATGAATAGAAGAAATATCTATCTATTTATCATTTTACAACTTTACGAAAGGTCATTCGCGTCATTTTTACTTAACTTAACATATACTTAAGGTATAATAGCGTCATTCTCATCCTCACATATATCAGAAACCAGTTTCAAAATTATAATTTCTCATTTAATATTTTTTTTTTTTTGTTATTTATCTACTTTTGTATGCGTCGCAAAATACAATCAACAATATTTTCAATTAAAAACTATCAGAGATAATATCGCTAGTAAATTATTATTACATTATCTGGCGATATATTATTTAAAATGGTGTATTCTTAGTTAACCGAAGTGCTCATGTATTTAATAGTTTTATAGTACATTGATTTGAGTTAATTTTTTTTTAAAGGAAGAATAAAAAATTGTCAGTTTGGTAGCATAGAATTCTATTTGCTGGAATTTGTTAATTTAGAAACAAGAATGATTTCTATTTTTTATGTAAATAACATGAAATTTGTTTAAATTAATTTAAATCAACACTTTTTGAAGGAGAAAAAGTTTATAAAGAGTACTAAAAACCCAAAAAAAAGAGAAGAAAATATGAAAGTTGATGCAAGAAAATAAATTAACATTAATAACAAATGGAATTAACATAAAATTCGATTAATTATATAATCAGTAATTCATAAAAATATAAATTACATCAGAACTGGACCGATTCGATTAAGTTGTTTAGACTTCATTCCAGGCAATGTGCAAATTTGGTTGTGTGAGTTGCTATAAATCGCCCTAGTTTGACTATTTAAATGTATTAAATAATTAACAGTCGGGAATATAAGAGTATGTTTATATATATATATATTTTTTTTATTTAAAAAGAAAACGACTAATAATTTAAATTAATCTTCATATGTGAATCTGACTTTACCTAAATTCGAAAATTGATTAAAATTTTTCATAGAACGCTTAATAGAAAACTGAAAACCATAAGTCAGTGCACCAATATTTAATATATATATAAATATATATATATATATATATATAGGTATATAATTAATTTTCCATCAATTTAATGGAATGAGACAAGTTAAATAGTTCCTTATATGTACTAGCAACACAATGTTAAATATTATTTATATACGTCTACAAAACTAACGTAAGTAACACATGCTGCATAAATATTAACATAAATAAAAAAAAAAAACCGCTGAAATATGAAATACCAGTATGAAGAATTATTATTCGCATTAAGTAATGGCACAAAACTTCTTTGTTTCATTCAGTTTGAATACTTGTTCTGCTACTACTTTCACATGTTTACTACATATGACCAAATTTGTTCTAGGCTATATGAAGTCTGTCTATCGGACTATAATGTGTGTCTATATACTTTATGGATATGGACAGTTTTAAGACAATCTAAGATGATATATAATCTGTTTAAAGTTATATATGTACAGTTTATAGATACTCAAATAAGCAAATTTTATATAGCCTATAGTGAAGCTTAAAACTATATTTAGACAATTTTCTAAAAGTAACTTTATATAGTAAATAAATAACAAATGCCTATTGGATTAGTTTCGTAAATTTTATTTTTATTCAGAATTACAGCATTATGTCACAAAATAGTTCTGCTAATATTACAACATTTACCATATGATCAATATGGTCAACATATCTACAAATATTTCCCTATTTGAAAAAAAAAAAACCAACAAACAAATTAATTATACATTTAAATAAGGATTCTTCTCACACGAAAAAAGAAGTAAGTAAGGTATCGATAATATTGATTTACTTACAAAATTGAAGGAAAATATATTTTACATATTAAAATTATGTATTACATACTTATTATAAAATATAATGTATGGGAGAAACTGAAGATATATACAGACGAATGATGAAAAGACATCACACTGCGAACTTCCAAGAAGAGTTTAATATGGTAGAACAAGCATTGAAGCATAAAAAAAGTATTGGCAAAGTAGAAAATGTATATAAGTTTATATGTGTATGTAATATGTTGTCATACAAGTCAATAATTCTAATACATGATTATTACCATACCGAAACGAGGTGTTATTGTGTTCAAAATTAATAATGGCATATAAAATTGAATTGAAATATGATCGTATGATGATTGAAAGGTTTATAAATGCACATTATGTTATATGCTACATCGTATTTGAGAAACGGTTTCATGTAAAAAAAAAAACCGAAAAAGAAATAGTAAAGAATGATTTTAGAAAAAAAATCTATCATCTGCATATAAAAATACAAGATTTCAAATTCAAAATTATTTATTTATTAAATTTAATAAATGTACATCTTCTAGAAAAAACAAAATACCGAGAGGCGTTCAACATACGTTTAATCTTAGTCGCCAATTTTTATATGATTTTCTTAGTTCCTTAGGTTTCACATTATTTCTTTAAATAGGTTAAAAAAAAAAAACAATTAAATTCTTATGAATTATTATTTATATTTTTTTTTTCTTTTTCTATTTTGATGAATCATGTGTAATGAGCTAGCTGTAGTGCTGCGTAGTGAAACGCAATTAAACAGATATTTGTAATAATATTTCATTTATTTACTTCCGATCGTAAGTTATGTCTCTATTGAATGACCCTCATCGTGTCATACACCTTCTTCCTTCGTCTATATATCATTATTTTATGTCGGTAAAAACCAACCAATCCGAATCTACTTCATATAAACTTTATTTTAAAAACAATGAATAATGATGATTAAGAACAAATATCTCTAATATTTTATTTAAAAATATTTTTATGAAAAAGTAATTAAAATGAATAAACTATTTTTTTTTCTTTTTTTATTCATGTTCCATTATAAAACTTCATTAATAATTTTAATTATAATATAGACAAACCACAAACAAATAAATAAACGTATAAAAAAAAGTAATATACTCGCGAGATGCGAACGAAGAATGAGGTATTTTTTATTTTTTTTTTAAAAAAGTTTTTATATGAGTTACTTATTATGCGTTTCTGTATATGTTTGTTATAGTTTGATTTGGTTTCTATTTTCCTATTAAGAATATTCCCATGATACGGCATAAAATATTATTTATTAACCAAACCTAAAACGAACCAACCGTCTAAAAAACACATTATATACCATATTTCATCTATAGCCATATCGGATTTATAGATACAACCGCTATACAGACTAGTAATATCAATTTTATTAGTTCTGTAAAGGAAAGGTAAAAATATTGAAAAACGGTTGAAGAATATTTTAATATTAAAATAATATTTATGGGTTCAAATTAATTATTCACAAGTCGAAAATGGTCAGGCTTAGAAAACACACAAAAACGAAATGGAACAAAAAAAAAAGAAGTCAAATAGAAAAAAAAATAATAAATAAAAACTTTTATATTTTGTGTTATTAATGCCATCGATTAGAATTAAAATAAGATTTCTTTTCTCTCTTTTTGATTTTTCAATTTTTGAATATTTTAATGGATTTTTAAATATTGTTTTCGTCTGTCTGGTCAATTTGTTTTTGTAAAATATAAAAAAAAAATAAACATTTTTCGGCTTTAAAACATTTAGATTATTAATAACAAAAATTCTTTTCTATGACATAATTTAGAGAGGCATTTATGTTTTATTTATTTTTGCTACTGGCAATGGGTTTTAGATACACCAGCACTACAATCTTATTTTACGATCTTGTCAATAGAGAATTTTCGGACATATAATTATTTATATGATTTTTAGATTGAAAGTTTTGGCCCGAAGAAATTTACGAGAAATTTATGTGTGCACACAACACAATAATAATAATGGTGAAAAAATAAAAAAATTAATAACATTGGTTAACCACATCTATTCTGCGCGGTGAAGACAATGTTTTTTTTTTTTTTCTTTAATGAAACAAATAAATATACACTACGTTTTTTAACCGCATCAACCTCTACCTATTAATTATAAAAGATATAAATTTTAATTTTTTGGTATTAAGTAATTAAAATGTAATTTAAATGTTATTTGATTGTGAGCTTGTGTATAATTTTTTTTTCTCCGTGGTCATGAATTTTATGGTTACATTTGAAAACACATAAAAAAAATAATATGTGTTTGACACATCGTAAATAAGATATTAACTGATTGAACTAGTTATGCGGTGATTTAAATTTCGTTTTTTTTTATCGTTTTGTGAACCGACAGTTATCGATATTTAATTATAGAATCAAATTCGTTTGGGCGAATGTATTTTAATGTACATTATACAAATTTGTATTTTTGATGAAAGCTTTTTTTTTTTTTTTTTGGAAAACTCATCTTGTTTTTTGCTAGATGGCTTTCACAGTTTATTGACTTATAATATAATATAAATAGTGTAAAACATTTAAAGTAAATGTGTATAAGTTTTGTGTCTTTATCTCTCTTGCACAATATGCAAAATATTCTATATTAAATAGTAAATAGTTTATTACGAAAAAAAAAACAACAGAGAAAAGCTTTTTATAAAATCGAAATAAAGCAACATCATTACGGTCCATTTTATTTTATAGCCAAAACCTTTTTAACATCAATTTTCCACACCAACATTTTTCACTTAAAAAAAAAAGAAAAAAAAAACTGAATAAATATCAGCACCAAAATATATTTTATCGAATTTTCTATTTTTATCTTTTCTTTCAAACAATAGAATGATACAATGCGTGTAATTTATATGTACGATGAAAATGATCCCCGTCATGGTTCAGTCGTCCCAGGTAATTTACCAAATCCTCAAGAGGCATATAAAGGTTATCGGTCAATGTTCCTAACACAAAAACCACATCAACCAGAATCAATTGATCCACACATGAAAATATTAGAACTACGTAATCAAGATGTTGAATTACCTCAGGGAGATGATACACTCTATTGGTGCAAAATGTTTAAACTGCAAGACATTTATCAAAAGAGTCATGTTGTTAAGGTATGGTAGAAAAGTATTATATTACATGTTCTTTATCATTTCTGATTATATATGTATAAGTGAATTTTCACAAATTTTTACATTAATTATAAATTTTAAAATATAAATTTCCAGTATGAACCAGTATTTGACTCATCGTCAAGTGAACCATACTTACAACATATTGTACTGTATGAATGTCAGGGTACATCATCCGAACTAGAATTAATGTCACGTGACATACAAGGACGACCTTGTTATCGACCAAATAATCCACCTTTATCATGTAATGCTATTGTTGCAACATGGGCTAAGGGTTCAGAGGTATGTAATCAATATTTATTGAATTTATTAAAAAAAAAAAAAAAATTAAAATAATAAAAAAAATCATTTATATTTATTCCATAAAACAGGGTTTCATATTTCCACCAGAAGCTGGTTATGCATTAGATTTAAATCAAGCACGATTTTATTTAATGGAAACGCATTATAACAATCCAAAAAATGCTGATGAATTCTCAAATATAAATTTACGACAAAAAGCGGATAGTTCTGGTTTGAAATTTTACTACACAGACAATTTACGGAAATATGATGCTGGAGTATTATCGATTGGTGAGTACTACTAGTATGATATTTGAATACATTTTAGATCTGAATGAATTTTACTTAATAAATACGGGGATGCAAATGTTTTTTTTTTTTAAATATTGTTCTTTCATTTCGTGCAAATGAAAATGTGAAGATAATTCAAATATTTTTTTACTTCATTTTCGAAGTATAGGGATCATGATTTGTTTTTTCACTTTTATTTAGCTTTTTCTCAAGTTTGGGTAGATATTGATCATTGAGCCACTGTTGGACGATGAGTTAAATTCCCTTATGTATATATATCTATATATATATATATATTTCGGTTAATTGAATTGATTTGAAAATAAACTAAAACTAGGGATTATTATTATTTTTTGTTTATCAATTTAATACTCATAAAAAAGAAGTTCTGTACTAATCTAATTGGGAGCTTGTTTTAATAAATCCTTGGTACAATTTCTAAATGCTCCAAATAAAATGTATAAGTTGCTTTTTAAAGATTAAAAATATGTTGTCGACTGTTTACTTTTATTAATCTATGACAACAGAAACGTTGAGTATATATAGGGACCTATATTAAAATATATATAGATATACACCTACCATAAACGATCTGTTTCTGCTTCATGGTCACAGAATTCGTATAAAATAGTTGCGTGAAAGTGCTTTAAAAATAATCGCTTGGAAAAATATATTTACATTTTAAATTTAATATTTTGCTTGAAAACATTATGTACTTATGTCGACGGAGGACGATGGTAAATATTCAAACGAAAAAAAAACCAAAATCATTTTTATTTGTTTTTCTTTTTGTCCATCATGGTTGTAATTTAAATTTTCACATTTACTTTTTCTATTTTTATTTATTTTTTTTTTTTAAATTTTTCAATTTTTTACTGTTCACTGTTTATATTAAGTACGAAATTTTTACAACGCAGTGTTGAATTAATAATAATATTTTAACGTACGTACAATAAAAAAAAATAATAAAAAATTGAGAAATTATTTATTCGAGTGGAATTTTGTTCATACCTGATATAATGCACCATTAGTATTGTGATTGTGGAAAAATATAGTTCAGATGACATAAAAATATGTAGTGGATGTTAATAAATTAAGTACATATTATTGACACTTTCATTGGCAAATAGAATTAATGATAGTTTACAAAAAGTTAAACGTTTAAATAACAACAGACAAGTCATTACCAAATAAATCGGCTATTTTTTACTTGCATAACTCTATTTCGCTCTTACTTAATGTAGGCGTTTCGTTGATTGATCGAAATAATTAACAGTCGATTTATTTGGTACCTAATCAAAACTAAGTAAGAGACGCATCTTTTGTCAATATCGACAAATTGATTTTCTTTTTTACTTTCTAATACTTACAAAAAAAACAAGCTGCCAATTAATTGGTACACGACTTCATTTTTGTAAGAAATTAAAATAAAAAAAAAAAAAAAAATCTCAAAAATGAAGTAAAAACAAAAATGGAATTATCAAATCCCTTTTTACAGGAATGGATCCAAATTGGCGACACATTATACCACCATTACAACACAAAGTAATATCAGAGGGACATTGCATTGAAGATTGTACGAGAAAAGCATTTCCACGTCAAGGCATATCAATATTTGCAGTCATGATGCGTACACATATGATTGGAAAAGAAATCAAATTGCGGCATGTACGTAATAACGAAGAATTCACACCGATTGCATATGATCGAAATATTGATCCAAATTATCAAGAATATCGTCGATTACCAATGGCCATTCGCACAATGCCCGGTGATCGTCTAATATCTGAATGCACATACGATAGTTCGAATAGAGATCAAATCACATTAGGTAGAGTCATTTTTCATATATTTTTTTTTTAAATATTTTTTAAATGAAATTTAACAAAAAAAAAAATTAAAAAAATACAAATACAAATATAATACTATTTTTGTAATTAACATGTTGTACATTGCAATTACTTATTAGTTTTTATTTTATTTTCGCATAACATTAAAAATATTAATTAATATTTATAAATAATTATTACTTATGAAAATACAGGTGGTTTAACAACGCGAGAAGAAAGCTGTACAGTTCTCACATATTATTATCCGCGTCAAAAAAAATTAACTACATGCCATTCATTGCCGAGTTTACCGACTGTACTTCATTCACTTGGCATTGAGGAGTTAGCAATGTAAGTAATAATAATTCATAAAAAATATAAATAATTAGCAACTATAAATATTTTATTCTTATTCAATTCATTAATTTTCTTTTTTTTTTCTGTGCAATTTTCAATAATTACCTAAATAAATAAAATGAAGTGGTTCGAATCCAGTTTTAATTGCATCACCACCAGAATTAGCTGGCATGACATTAGAATCACGTTTAGTTAGTTACGATTGGAAAAATCAATTTAATAGTTTTCAACAAGTTACTAGACGTGGATCATTCAAAGCAATTTGTTGGGATGCCAAAAATGTATTAATAAAGGTAAGTGCTTTTTATTTGTTTGTCTTTGTAGTCGTGTGCTGATCAATATATATATTTCAATACCAAGCAAATTAAATTGCATAGCTCTTTTTATAATTATCAAAATGCATTCATTATTATTCATCTATATTTTTCATCTAAATAAAATCTAATTATTTTTCAAATATTTCTTCAACATAATAATCAGATTGTCATATTTATAAAACATATTTTCATTATGGATTAGCAGTGAGCGGTCGGTCATACCATTAGAATTTGATAATATGTCGAAAATAGAGATTATAAAAGATAATAATGATTGGTTTTGTTCTTATTGCGCGTTTCATTATATCATTCAATTTTGATTATTGTTGTTGTTGCCTTCTTTTTTTGTTTAATAAACGATGCGGCGGAGTACACATTCTCTAAACTAAATATGGGATGCTCAATACAATTTTATATACACACAATGTGCATGTTTTGTGACCATGTTTTATGGATACATACCATGTTTTTAGTTATGTTCAAAATATTATGTGAACGCGTATTAAAAACTGCATATCATTCTATTTTAATTGCTTTAGAATATATATTGTATTATGTGTATTGTTTTGTGTATATGTGTGTATAATATAACATCGTAACACTAATGGATTTTATATGATGACCTGACCACGTATACATTTTTATAGTTTATTTTTATTTATGTTCTGTTGTTTTATTTTTATTATTATTATAATTATTTTTTTTTTTTTTAAATTGAACATCATAAAAGTTGATATAGGAGGAGATTAAATTACATTTGGCTGGTTCTTTTTAATTATATAATATGTATATAAATATAAAAGCACTACAATATTCACTCTCGTCTGTAATACACGAAAAACATGAATAAAATAAAAAGAAGATTGAGGAATAAGAGGAATAATAGGAACATTTTTATTATATTTTTCATAAACAATTTAAATTTCATGATCTTTAAATGCGCATATTTCTGTTCGTTAATTTTCTAGTTTTAAACATGAATTGATTTATTTAGAGGCATTACTCTGATATTTTGGTTTATTATTTTCATTCACTAGCTATACATTCGTTATCTATAACCGAACGGTTAAACCGAAAAATAACAACCTTTTTTTTAAATTTAAAAATCTATATTCGTTATTAAAATCGGTTAAAACGAAATAATTGAACCGGCGATAAGTTGTCGGTTATAAAGTCGTTATAATATTATCGTTTTAAACGTTTTTATTGAAGAATTACGATTTTTGAATAAAATAAACTGATCGGTTATAGATAACAAATGTATATAGCTACTATCTCTCTGATACCCATAATTACAAAAAACTAATAATCATGCTTAACAAGATTGACTTAATGATTTAATTACAATAGAAAGAGGAAAGTGCAGTGTTTTTTTTTTCTTTTTTTTATTATTTTGCTTAACTCATCCTTTTAATTAAAACATAAGAATTATTTGGTAGCATAAAAAATGAGTATGGATATTTGATGATGATAAATTATACTTTTGTTCATTAAATAAGCCCTTATATCTGTGCTTTGTATCATTAAAATTTTCCAGAGTTGTCTGCAGCCAATGCTTTTCTTCTTCATTTAAGTATTCGGCTATTATAGTTTTAGTTATTCAATTCCAACTATAATTTCCTGCTAACGAAAAGAATAAACAATTAAATTAATTATCATGGATAGACTAGACAGATCAATAATTCAGTGACTTCCAAAGTTATTAAAATATGATAAATAAATATGTTATACTAATATACCGCAAAAAAGTAAATAAATAAATCGAGTTTCACAGATAAAAATCTTCATCGAATGCTTTAAAAGGTTTATTTTACGAAAATTCAAAAACTAATTTTGTTAAAATACTTTTTGTATCGATCGTTCAAAGTCAAAAACTTCATAAACTAAAATATTTCAAAACCTACGTTATATTACAAACTATGTTCAATGTTCATATTACATTCATGAAGTTGAGATATTATTACAAAATGTATGCCATATATATTTGACTATTATATAGCATAGAAAATTATGTGAAAATTATTCGAATTTCTTCTCTCTGCGAAAAATTAATCTAATAGAATGAAAATGCAGAAAAACCACTTCATCGGAAAAGTACTTTTGAAAAACTCATTCCATTCGCATTCATTCACATCATCACATATACACATATACACATAAGTCTAACTCATACACATTACACCGCATCTATAAGTAAATCATTACAAATTTATACAAGTGGAAAAATGTTCCATTGAATATATTTATTTTATTTTCTATAATAGTCTTCTCACTCACTATAATATATTTTGTATACTCTATGAAAATTGAGGTACGTTTAAATAACGCACAACATAACATAATATAAAATATGTATATATACAATATAAATATATCATATACATCATATACAAGATATACGGCTATGAATACAATACTGCGAATTCGAAAATATATCTAGGATTTTTGCACAGGCACAGATATAATCTTTAGGGTGAATATTCATTTATATTCATTTCATATTCTATTTGGTTTTTCCTTTTAAACATCTTCCTTCCATAATATATACTATTTCGATTTTTTTTTCGCATCTTTTTTTTTTATTCATTATTTTAGTTATATTATATTTTATTTGATTTCTGTTTTTCTCTACCTTAGTTGGTTAAGAGATATCTTGTTATAGAGCCAGCTCAATACAATATATTTAATGTTTGCGGTATAATATATTTAAACATTTTCCAAGCATCCGCTTGTTAGTTCATTTTAGTTGTTGTCTGTCAATATCAATACCTAAAAAGATTACGTTCCCGAAAATTGTCCTCAAAATAATCCGTAAACCTAGAAGATGCCTAAGTCCTTTTGTTTTGTTTTGTTTTGTTTTGTTTTTTTTTTATATCTATGTATTTTAATAGAAAGACAGAGAGAGTTAAGTACCATCCAAGCCAACCTAATGTAATGCTTATTTTATATATTGTCCTTTAGTATATAAGAATATTATGTATTAAACTAAAATAACCAATGTGTATTAAAAATTATTTCCAGGGTACCGAATACATTGAAGGCCACAATCCAAATATAACAAAAGTTTGGCATCCACCCACTAGTTCGTGTATCATAAAAAGCAATACTAAATCATTAAATGAAGGTCATTCTATGGGAATTGATTCTCGTGTGGATAACAATCGTCGTCGTAATAATAACAAAAATACACCAGAAATAGATAATGGAAATTCGGAAGGAGATGATATAAGAGATGAAGATGTTGACGATGAAACAAGTAATATTATTGAAGGAGCTGCACGTACCAAAGTTTCAAGAAGTTCATCAGCAGCAACCGAAACTATGGGACTGAATGGTACAATAGGATTACATTCAATAACAAAAGTATCCATTGTCCATCGTTGTTTGTTATACGGAAGCATTATTATGTTTACGATTAAATTGATTTTATAATATTGAATCAATTTGATTGTCAGATCGTTTTGTTAAATATATTATAATAATGTAAATATCTATACAACATATTTGTATGAGAGAATGACTTTTATGTGGAAGTATCTATGTGCGTGCGTGTGTGTATATCTTTGATGGTATATGTATAAATGCGAATTTATGTATTTGGAAAAGGGTATAACTATTGTTCGAACATCATTCAATGATAATAGAATTTATTTATATTTTATAGGAAAAGGATATTACCTATTTTCGGTTTGGTATTTTTTGATGGCATTATTATTGCTGTTGCTGTTATTGTTGTTGTTGTTATTGTTGTTTTCGTCGGTGTTGTTTACAGTTTTCGTTTTCTATATTATGTAAATATAATCATGTTAAATTATGGAACAGTTTTTATGATGGATTTATTATTATTCGCAAATACGTATATTGTGAAATGTCGTCATAGAGGGGGGTATAAATATTGTCGTATTGACGTCTTACATAATACTTATCAGCCGTACGCTTATTTAAATTTTTCTTTTCATATTTAAACAGACGAAAAATATAAATAAGTGTCCACCAGTCACCACACATTATCTTATACATAACAGTTAAAAATATTTGAATTTCACTTTTGTAAATAACATTTTTCAATTTTTTATTTATTTCGTTATATATTTTGGAATAAATTTTATTTTATATATTATTTACTTATACAAATGTATAGAGGCCTACAACCTACAAGTCTTTGTAATTTGGATGTAATATGCCCGATTTTCTCCGTTTTTTTTTTCCCAGAAAAAGTTGATGTTTCTAAGGTACATATGATGAAATATTATATAAAACATTCAAAATATAAGGTACATTGTGTACATACATAATATGTATTAACTTTGTCGTACACAGCAACAATATAAAAAAAAAATAATAAAGAAATAAATAAATGCAGATAAATAGAATATAGGTAAAGTATAAAAGGGAAAGATAAAATATTAGAGGAACTAAAAATAAAAACAGAAATAAAATAAAAATAAAAGAGAGAAAAAAGAAAACAAGAAAAATCTACAGAGCTGATATTCAGCCATACACTTATTTAGTATAAAGGCATTGTATAAATAATAATATAAATGAAACGTTATCGTATAGTTAGGTATACATAAATTTATAAAATGGGGGTAAACATCGATTTTGGCTTTTATGCTAGGCTAGGCTTAATATCAAAATACTGAAATTTCACTTTAAAAGCATCAAAGGCAACTTTTCTGTCTGTGTGTATATCAAAAACAACCAACGGAACCAACCAGCTCAATTCAACTATGTATTTTATTTGTTATATAATACATCTAATATAATATAAATCATATAGAAATAGTATAGTAAATATAGCATTAAGAACTATAATATACCGACTATCAAAATTTATCTAACATGTAAAAAGATAAGCAATACAAAATACATTTTAGTTTACCATTCGCTATATATATCACTAGAAATTTTAAACTAGACTCAAAACAAAATAATATCAAAATGGGGATGGGGATATTAATAGTGATTAGTGAACACATGTATGTCATGCATAAGTATTATAAATATTTTATACGGAATACTAGATATGATATGTACCGGCGTCGCATTGACTTTATTATTATAACATACTTGTTTATAAATGTTACGTTCACTATGCAGCCTATTTTTATACTATACGCCTCAGTTTTAATCAATGAAAGTGGATATCAATATTGCGAATTATTTGAAATTACACTAGTGACATACGTGATAAATGATAAATATCTGCATAACTTTTCAGAAATAGAAAAATAATTGATTTCAATAAGTTTATCAAAATTAATTTTCAATTTTAAATTGATTTCATTCCTATAATGTGAGAATATATTAATACTTTTGCATTTTAATCGAAGGAAAAGCAAACAATAAAATCTCTCCGCTTTTTGGGGAATCCTACGTTCACAAATTTGAAGCACAAAAACCTTTGCCTGTGTTTAAAAGTTGTATTTATCGCTTTTCTATACAAATAATAATATGCCAATATCCTTCCTCTTTATTTACCCTTTAGCAACGCTAACAAAATAGGACCAAACCATATATAATATCTAATATCTAAAATGCATTATCGTTTGTGTGTCTATGAATGCATCGCAGAATAATTTTTGAATGGTTTTTCTATCTCTTGCTGCTTATATATCCACTGCTACATTTAGTATAATTATATAATGGGATTAAGCTTTAACCACAATGTATACACCGTTTTTACATGTTGTTTCAGAAAGCTTTATATTTTATTAGACCAAACCGCATATATACCAATAATAAAAAAATGTATTCTAATTTAATTGATATAACAAAAAATGCTGTTCATAATCTATGTTACATTTTCACAACTGTTAGCATATTTGTTGTAATCAAATTGGTTAAATTAATAAAACTTTTAAATGCTGAAATTCCTCTTAATTTATATGAATAAATTTACACGAGAAGCGCACAATTTTTGGTTAGCATATTTGCTAAAGAGATTCAGTTTCTGAATTTAATTCTCTGTTAAAATAGATACATTGATATATTCCAAAAATGATTAGATCCGTATTGAGTTTAATTAAAAATAACTTGAAAATTAAGAGGTAGACGTTTTAAAGGAATTGTGTTTATTTGATATTGTCCATTCTTGAATCTTCAATTTGGTGATGCCTCCTATCAGCAGGCAGATATACTTAAAAATGTCATAAAAATTTGTACGCGGATTTTAATTTTCCCTTTTGGCTTTCTTTTTCTTTTGCATTTTGTTTTTTCTTTATTTATTTAGAATGAAAAGTATTGAAAAAGTACTCAAAAACTGTGTAATCCCCCATTTTTGGATATTCAAATAGCTTATTTTATGAATTGTTTTCGAAATTATTTTTATGGTATCTTTGATTAACAAAGTTTATTTTATTACATAACGAACTGTTCGATATACAATTTCTTCATATAAAAGCGACGATAAATATCCATCAGAAAACTTATATTATTAAATACACTTAGTCCAATGGCAATGGGGACGGTTGGTTTTTAATAGCAAAGCACAAAAGTTTATTAAACGCGCGCGCTATAAAAAAAAAAAAACAAACAAACTTTTTTTTTATTCTTTTTTGTTTTTCTTTCCGCACCGCATCAGAACACATCGTGTAACTACACCCCATGACGATTAACAATTTTAATTGGAAAATATTGTTTATTTGCTTCAGTATTGTTACCGCGCGCGAAAATATTCTATAAATGAAACAGCAAATACATATAAATGGTGGCGCCGTTCTGATAATGAATTTATAACTCCTCCGTCTTTGTAATTAGTTAAAGTGTAGGTGTAATGTATTGTAATGTTATTCTTTAGTTACTTTCATACATTCAATAGAAAAGTTTCTATAAATTATTTTGCCATGAAATATTTGTACTCTGTAGTCGCGGTTGAATGTGAATTTAGATTTATATTTTATCAAAATTAAAAGCTTTAAAACCGCACAGTAAAATTTTATTGTTATATATTCTTTGCGTGTTCCTTATTCTTTGTTTTCTTTTCGTTCTTTACATTACCAGTTTAATATTATATTTATTTTTTCTTCATTTTTAATGTGCACGAAAAAGAAATTAAAGTTGAAAATAAAATGTGTTCACATTTTTTTAATAAAATAATAATCCATAAATCAGTGTAAATATTTCAAAAAAGTTTTTAAGTGCTAACTCATCCACGATGAAAAATATTTAAAAAAAAAAGAATAAATAAATAAAATGAAGAAAACTCTTTCGTTCGTCTTGAAAAAGTTTTTTTTTTCATCCCCGTGCTCCGTTCTTTCTTTTTTAATAATTTTCTTTGTACATATTGAGAATGAACTTCTTACTTGTGTATTATATAGACTTACCTATAATTTTACCTTCGCCAACCAAACATAACCTTTATATAATAATATACCAGGTTCCTGATACTTACACTTGATATTATAAAATATTTTAAAGATATTGCAAGAATTATTAAAAAAAAATAAAAAAAAAAAAGTGATGAAAGAAAATTGTAGAAAACTTTATAAAACTTAATGTTTACATTGTTAGGTAGAAAGTTGCACAATATATACATATACATTATACATACACAACACAACCCTTTCGTATTAAATTCAAGTATGTATTATGTTATGATGGTGAAAATTTTATTATTAAATACATGTTACCTATTTTATAGTGCCAACGGAAATTAAGCAACATATATATTTTATACTATAAAGGAAAACTAGTTGATTTTAAATTAATAATATAGTTTTAAATTGAAAATAAACATAATATCTAAAAAAAAAATATATATATAGGAAAGAATTAATAGATCACTTGCTATTTTTTACTAAACACCATCATCGCAGTTGTATGCTTTGTAACTTTGTTCAACAGCAACCAATTTCTTAAAAACTCAGTTAAACCAAATAGAAGATCATCTATAATGTCATTTCATGATTATTTCCAATGTGCTAATTTTTTTTTTTTAATTATAATAATGTATACATTTAACCAATTAACTTACTGATGAGTACCTATCTGAAACATCATGCAAGAAAATTACTTACTCTTATCTTTCCATAAATGGAAGAAAATATTTATCAACCATTCCCTCGTTTCTAATAATGTGTCCATCTTTATTATAATTATATAAACTTTGTCCCACTTTTAAGAAATATATAAATTTTTTTTTTTAATTAAATTGTTACCAATTTGCATTTTCCATGGACCAATTATAATTTTTCTTTTTTTTTTCTTTGTTTACATTAAACTAATACTGCACGTATACACATTCACCTGTTATTACCACATTTCGTTTACAAAGAAAATTATGCGGAAAATGGCAGTAAAAACATCAAACTCGAGAAAAAGAAGAAAAAAAAAATTTAAAACATCACCAAGAAAGCAAAAAAAAAAAAAAAAAACTTGAAGCTAATTAATTTGTGTGCGATTAATTTATTTTTTTGTATTTTCTCGTCTGTGTGTATATGTTCAGTGTGCTCAGCTGTATTTTAGTCTTTCAATAAAAATAAAATTATATTTAAAAAGAAGTAGGTACCTAAAATGTTGTTAAGGACACCGCGACAACTTATTACACAAATACATATATACATAATATATATATGTATAAAAGCCATAAAAGAAAAACGAAACTTTTTAACTTTTCCATTTTATTACCAAACAAATAACTAAGAATGAAGAGCATTTTCGTCATAAGTATAAGTATTAAGTTGTTTAATTAGACTTTAATGTTGAAAATATACTTTTAAGTACATAATAAATGTACTTACACTTCAGTTTCTTATAGAACTCTCATCTACCTTTAGTTAAGTACAGTTTCATTTTTAAAGTCGAATAACTCTTAATTAAAAGGATTTTTTTTCGAATGCTAAAAAAGTGTGCAAAAACAGCGTACAACTCATTAACGAGTATAGTGAGTGTATTCTTGATGCATTATTCGCTTTTCTTTAATTATTGTATTTTTGCAAGAAGAAATAAAACTTGATCGAAGTAATATTTTCACATAAATTATAAAATATGTATGCTATCATGCCATGGATATAGTCGAATATGTGTATTAGTATTATGATTTTTATTTATGAAATCGTGATAAATAAATAAATGTTTCATTCAAATTATTGCAAATTGCAAGAATATAATGTTATGTTATAAGTATAGTTCTCTATTCAATCTTAATCGATTATCTAAGAATAATCATTCTGGTTTATTACTTATGCGGTTTTACTATTGTGATTTAGTAACGCGGTTGTACTTAACTACTAATCAAATATTCTGCCAATTCAGATTTTACTACTGATAAACTTACTCGTTTCAACTTACTTCGTATTTATGAAAATTAGATGATTACATATTTAGATACAAACTTCACAATAAAATTCAGAAAGCGAAAAAAGGACAAGAACATATTGTACATTGTATACAAAATACAAAGGAATGAAAGGTGCAATATTTTCGTATAGTCTACTAGCTATAATAAATACAATGAAAAGGTGTGATTATTTTCGCAAATGTTTGAAATTTTATATACAACATAGGGAGAAAGAAAGGTCATAAGAAAGTGAAGTACTTTCGTATATATGCTACGATAATGTGTTGTGTTGGATACATATTATCTATATTGGTAGTTTTCAAATCCTATGCGAATATAAGAAGGGTAAAGAAGGGTCATATATGCTTTTTCACTGTGTATTTTACCTATTTCGAAAATGATGATTTGATGAAAGAAACAGAACAAATGCACTTCAGAAAAAAGAAGTTTTTTTCTTTTCATTTTTTTTTTTGCTATTTCTATATTATAGTGTTGAGAATGTCAGATTGCTAAAGATTAGAAAAAGGCGTTTGGTAAAGTCATTATATATTTTACACCCTTCCTAACATTTATTCTCTTGCTCTGATATTGATTTCATTCTTTTGAAGGAGTTCATCGTTTTTTGTAATTGCATTTGTTTTTTAATTTCATATTTTCATATTAAAATCATTTATCATGAATTATTACAAACCACATACATATAAAAAGCACATTGAAATCCAGCAACGTGAAGTATATTTTTCTCATAATATTTATTCATTCATTCATTCGTTCATTCATATATATTTTTCCAATTTATTTTCTTCAATCCACAAAAATATTCAAATTTTATGGTCACTGCATTAGAAAATATCCGCCACGATGAATATCAAGTATATTACCTTTTTTTTCTCATCATACCTTAAAGACCAAATACTATACAAAAACGAACCCATCGCTAAAACTACCCAAAGCGTTTTCTACCAATCAGTCTATAGAACAAAGTAGAAAATCATGAAAATAGAAAAAGACATTACTTTTTTTTCACATTTTTTTTCACATTTTTTCTTCCTTTTTGTTGAAGATATATTATTTTGTTCATTGGTAGCAAGGAGAAGATATGTGTGATATGGTTGCGATTATCTACAATTGTATTATTACTATGGAAAAGAGTAAAGAGACTTTAGCTGAGCTACTTTATGTAAAATCCGCATACATAATCGAGAAAATGTAAATATCTGACTTCATCGTCATCATTCTTGTTATTGTGGTACAAAATAGAATATCATATGCCGCATATTCTCATCACATACCAAGAGGTATATATCCATCTACTCAATACTCTATTCACAAATATAACAACCCACCAGCAGCGAAGAGCCAAAGTTGAATGACTTTTTCGGATATCCCAATTGTAATTTTCATATAACTCATTTTCCCTCTCTGAAAAGTCGAAACAATAAAAAAAAAAGTATGAGGAAAAGAAAAAAAAAATATGTTATATTATATTATAACAATGATAATAATAGTAATGATAAAGTTACAAAATATATAACCGACCTTAGCTAAAAAAAAAAGAGTATAGGGATGTAGAGTTGTTGATTTAAAGAAAACTATGTAGCTTTGACTGAGTTGAATGTTCGCTGGTATAAAAGTTATTTGATGTCGAAATTTAAATTGTTACCTTATTTCCATTTTATAAATATGCGCTATATGCGCAATATAAATAACGTTTATTTTAACAATACTTAATCATACAATAGTTATATTAAATGCGGTCATAGTAAATAGACAATTTATATTGAATTAAATTAATTAATTGGCCTTTAATTTATTTTCTGAAACCAGATATTTTTTGGTTATTTTAACATTTCTTTTAAGCACTGAAATTTATTAGCAACTCTAAAATCAGTAAGTGGACAGAATTTCACGCTTTTTTTTATGGATATATGTATATTTGTAATATATGTGTTAGTTCACTAGAATTTGTTCCTTTGAATCTGATGAATATATAAAATAATATTTTCCCTTTAACATGCCAATTTAAATGCACAAAAACTTTTGGCTTATTAAAGTAATTTCTTTGAATAGCGGCACCAACATTAACAACAACAACAATAACAACAAAAACAAATTAGTTTAAAAAATAAATAAATATAAGTATATATTTGAATAAAACACGAAATTGTTTTCTCCGAAATTTCATTATTTTGTTGTGTGAAAATTGAAAATCCTGTAAGTATTTCTATATTTCAATATTGTATATATTGAATATCGTTTTATTCGCATATTTAACTTCTATAGAAAATGGTATATAATTTTGAGCATCAAACACACGTATTTTCATCATATGCAAAACAGAGATATTAAACTGCGTTCATGGATATATATGTATATATATATATTTATTTATTTTTTATTTTTTTGAAAATTTGTAGTCAAACATCTTTCAAAACATCTTTGTACTCCAATTTAAGTTAAAAAAAAATAAATTTAAAAAAAAATAAAATGAAATAAATAAATAAAATAAACAAGTAACTTACGAGATATTTCATGCCACGCAAACGATTTTAGGTAAGACTAATGTTTATTTAAAATAAAGTAAATAGGTAACACAAGCAAAATAAAAATAATGAATAAAAATTGTGATGATTATAAATTTATATTTGTAGATATAAAAGAGAAAAATGAAAGTGAAAAATACACATTGATGATAAAATATTATAGATTAATATGACATTATGAATATAGTGAATATTAAATATGATGTCAAATATTATGTAGAATTTAAAAAAAAAAAAATTATGAAATTATATGAAAATGTAAATATATAAAATATTAATAGAATGTTGTAAATATTAAAAAAAAAAAATATAAATAAATAAATAAATTAAATAAGTAAGAAAAAAACAAACCATAAAAATAAAAGAGGAGAAAATATTTGACGAAAAGCAAAAGTCACACACTCACAATAAAAGCTGTGTGTAAAGCGTATAAAGTAAATAGAATTTTCTATAACTGTATAAAAATTATGATGATGAATCATCCGAATGGAAGGAATTAAATAAGAATATTTAAAATAAAAAATAAAAATCTTTTGTATGTTTTTCATGTACACACATTTTATATACAAATATTATACCATAAAAAAAATTATATATTAGAGATAATAATTTTTGTAAATAAAATAAAAAAAAAATAACTAAAATTTGTATAAAATGGCTAGTCACCGATATATTATAAAATTACATTTACATTTATGAAGAAAATGAATTAGTAGACCAAGATTTAATGTTTGATGATAAATTAAAAACTAAAAACTAAAATATGTAAAACTTTTTCAAGTGATACAATTAAATTTAGCTGAACATAATATTGGAAGAGAGGGTCCTTTGGTGACTTATCGATCAAATATAATATGGTAGATAATCGCCAATATAACACAAATATGAGCAATTTGTGTATTAAAACACCTCGCACATAAATTAAGTGCAAAACGACGTTAGCCGAAGTACGTTTGTATGTGCAAATTGTTGTTGTTATATAACAATAACATACATCATGTATGTTTCTTCGACTGTTTCCACTTAATTTATGGTCGAGGTGTATGTACCACGGCTTAACTATCAGGTCGCTCTAATGTGACATTTTATATTGTTTTTTTTTTGTGAAAATTAGTGAATGATGGTGTAATGTTGGTGAAAACGCTCAATACCAATTTTTATAGTCTGTTTTGATTATTTTAATTTTATTGCATGTAGAAAACTTTGGTAGTTATGCCGTTGTACAAATTGCTGTGAGAAATATGACCAATTGTAGGATTACTATAATAATCGACAATTCTTATATAAATTGTGCAAATGTTGAAGTGCATTTATATTTATTTATTTTCGAATTTAAATTGATTAATGATTATTTTATCATTCTGAAGAAGTACTGATTACTAACTAGCAATAATAGATTTAACTATTTCAAAATATAATGTTTAAATAATATATCACAAATAATAATCACACCAAATATGTCAAATGTTAAATATCGCATCACATGTAATACAAAGGACCCTTACTTAATAAAATTAGATACAAATTACTCTTTGATAACAAATAACAATCATGCTTTTATGGCCCCTATCAAGTTTTTTTTTTTTTTTTTTGAAATAAAAAATAAAATAGAATTAAAATTAAATAAATAATAAAATAAAAAATTTGAAAGAAATAATAAATAATTTATTTTGTGTAGGTTTCACGCTAAAAAAAAATCACAAAAATTTCTATATTGTAAAAATTGAATAAATGAAAATGTAAAAAAAAAAATGAAAACGTTGTGAAAAATATTTAAAAAAAAAAAAGTATGTTATAATAGTAGCATTAAAAAAATACATAAATATTATAATAGTTATTAATATACGTAAATAAAATGAAAAAAATATTGCAAAATTATTGAAGTTTTTAATTTTGTTTTAAGGTTTTCTTCTTTTTTCTTCCCTTTTTTTTATGGATGATTAAAAAAGGTTATATAAAAGGTAGGTAGAGCATTTCCTTATTTCTTCTTTATTGCAAACAAATTGAAAGTTTTCAATATCTCATTATTATTATGATTATTATATTGCAAGCAAAGCAAGTATAACAATATGAAAACTTTAGCTGTTGTTCTTTTTGCGGTGATTGCAAACAGCAATTATATAGAAATCTCTTATAGCTATTAACGTTTCATTCATTTTTTTTTTGCATATTTGCATTACAGCGAAAAAAGAGCATGGAAAAAAAATTCAAGAGGACGTAATAATAAAGTAAGTTAGTTATAGTTGTTTCATTTTTTGAATTTTATTAATAATTCAGTTTGAAGAAGAAAAGCGAACGATGCCTAATTTCTTATTGCAATTTTAAACTTTTCGTTTGGTTGAATCGAAGGAATATTATCGAAAACAAAGGAAAGAAACTTATGCAGTCTAGGGCTGGGACTATTCGCTAAAATTGATATTCGAATATTCGGTTCGTGTATTATTCGAATACTGATTATTCGAAT